>JAXIVJ010002293.1:17500-112989 GCA_036785665.1 Chirona hameri
CATACATACATACATACATACATACATACATACATACATACATACATACATACATACATACATACATACATACATACATACATACATACATACATACATACATACATACATACATACATACATACATACATACATACATACATACATACATACATACATACATACATACATACATACATACATACATACATACATACATACATACATACATACATACATACATACATACATACATACATACATACATACATACATACATACATACATACATACATACATACATACATACATACATACATACATACATACATACATACATACATACATACATACATACATACATACATACATACATACATACATACATACATACATACATACATACATACATACATACATACATACATACATACATACATACATACATACATACATACATACATACATACATACATACATACATACATACATACATACATACATACATACATACATACATACATACATACATACATACATACATACATACATACATACATACATACATACATACATACATACATACATACATACATACATACATACATACATACATACATACATACATACATACATACATACATACATACATACATACATACATACATACATACATACATACATACATACATACATACATAACATACATACATACATACATACATACATACATACATACATACATACATACATACATACATACATACATACATACATACATACATACATACATACATACATACATACATACATACATACATACATACATACATACATACATACATACATGTTCATGTATTTGCGAATCATTCCATATAAATGGCTTAATTTTCGATTCGAGTGAAAGGGATGCAAGTTGGGCGATACAAACGAAAAACACGACAGACAATTTAAAACACGCATCGCACACACACAAGAAATCGTGGTAACTATGTTAATAAAACGTACGAATTCAAGCTTTCACACACCGTCGTCACAATTTTCGAGTTGGGATTTTAGCACGGCGAGGCTCCGGGAGGCCATAACGGCCGGCGTCAGGTGGTTCCAAGACGAGGCCGCCCTATAGGAAAAAGCCCTTCGCGACATGGATAGCCGGAAAGCGGGCAGCTCTAGAGCACCAGCCACCGCAGCCCGCGTGAGGCGCTCACTCACAGCGGTGCGAGGGATGAATAGCGATCGGACCGCTGCCGGGGCGCGGGGATCGTTTAAGGCTCTGTAGACGCCGATACAGTCGCGGCGCGCAACGAGGTCGCGTATACCACGCCAGCCTAGCGACTCCACGATCGGTGAGATATGATCACGACCCCGCGCACCCGAGACGATCCTTGCCGCGAAATTTATCACCTTTTGTACCCGGCTGAGGTGGCAGTCAGCGGCCCCGCCCCAGACGGAGAGGCAGTACAATATGTGGGGGAACACGTGTGTCTGGACTAGGAGTTGGCGGGTCTCGGGTGTGAGGTGGTGACGAATTTTATACAGACAGAACAGGATGGAGTTGCACTTTTTGACTAAATTGGAAATGTGCTCCTCCCAGGACAAGTTACGATCCATGGTGACCCCCAGCATCTTCACGGACGGTAAGGGATTGAGTGTGTGGTTTGAGATGTTGAGCTGAAAGGATGGAGTCTTTTTAAGGGCTTGAGGAGTACCGACAAGGAGGAGGGTGGTCTTGGTGGGGTTCATCTTTAAGGAGTTGGCAGTGAAGTAGGATTGAACCGCAATGATGGTATCCTCCTGGCGGGATTTTAGTAGGGATAGGTGTGCTGGGAGGGCGGAGTCGAGGAGCTGGGTGTCATCTGCGTAGGACACCAGACGCCCGTGAGGAAGGTACGATGCAAGGTCGTTCGTGAAGATGCTGAAGAGGAGTGGGCCCACGAGGGACCCCTGAGGGACGCCGTGGGATAAAGGAAGGGATAGTGATCCGCCTCTCACCACCTGCAGCCGACCATCGAGGTAACTCCGGAACCATCGGGGATCGATGCCGTACCACTGTAGCTTGGTCAGGAGGACACCGTGGTCAACGCTGTCAAAGGCTCTACTAAGGTCGACGGAGGTGACGGCGACGACATGTCCCGCGTCGATCCGGCGCGTCATCCATTCCACAGCGTCGACCACGGCATCCTCCGTCGAGTGGCACGGCCTGTACGCGTATTGTGAAGGCGCCAACAGGCTGTGGGAAACGAGATGCGCCGACAACTGCGTACATACAACCTTCTCGCATAATTTTGACAACACTGATAAAATCGATATCGGCCTAAAATTGCCAGGAGCATCGCGAGGCCCAGATTTATGAAGAGGGAGAACTGAGGCAATTTTCCAGTCACTTGGGAAGACGCAAGTGATGACAGAAGTGTTGACGAGATGAAGCAAGTGAGGTCCTAAGACAGCGAAACAGTTTTTCAATGCAAGTAGCGGCACACCATCGAGTCCAACAGCCCTAGAAGAGGACAGTTCTTTCAAGGCACTGGAAAGCATGGGTAAGGTCACCGGTTGTAAGACTAGTCGGGCTGTGGTGACGCACGGTGGTCTCGGAGAGAGAGGTGGCACGCTGTGGCAGCTGGCTGCCAGCTCGGCAGCTATCTTAGGCCCGACTGAGGCGAAATGGCGATTGAAGTCGTCAGCTCGGTCCATCGGCATATCCTCGGCGCCGCCGCCTCCTCTCGTGGGTCGAAGGGCGAACTCACGGATCCCGCGCCAGAAACTCGCACGATCAGACAGCATGGTCGCGCACAGAAAGTCGCGTTTCGCCTGGGCACAGCAACTCTTAACCCGGTTTCGGAGCCGCCGATACTCGATAAGGGCGGTCTCTGTACCGTACCTGTGCCATTCCCGGTAGGCCCGGTCGCGCTCACGCATTACACTGCGCAGCTCGTGGTTACCCTCCAACCACGGGCAGCGTGGGCGACGTGGGGTCACAGTTTTCAGGGGACAGTGCACATCGATGGCAGACGACCATACACGCATGAACGTCTCCAACTTCCCCTCGATGTCAGCGGCCCGGTATAACGGGTCCCAGTCTGACAGCAGCAGATGTAAACTGAGCGCGTCCCAATCTACTTTGCGCCAGGGGCGAGCTCGGAAAGGCGTAGGACGCGAGTGCTGACGCCTGAAGGGCGCGCGAAGAATGGTGGTGAGGTGGTCTGCAATCGCTACTGGTGGCACCGAGACGGCGCTCTCCAGATCCGGCATACTGGTGATTATATGGTCAAGGAGTGTGGCGGTCGGTTCCAGATGGGTGGGAGTGACAACAAGTTGACAAAGGTTCAAATCATTTAAAATTGAAATATAGCGGCGCACAGTGGGAGTTTGAGGACGCAGAAGGTCGATGTTAAAATCACCAAGACAAAAGACGGGTCTACCAGTGGCGACAGCTGCGCGAAGTTGGTCGTGTATCTCGTCGAGGCCTCCTAATATCGGCCGAGACGGGGGACGGTAGACAACGCCCACGGTGGCCGAGCGCCGCCCACCGCCGCTCACCGACACCCACAGCGACTCGCAGGCTTCACTGGCGCTGGAGATGGGTAGGACGGCGCAGTTCAGGCGTTCCCGGCACAATATCGCGACACCACCACCACGGCTCGCTGTCACAGCACGATTGTGGCACCGCCGGGTCGGCCGGTCCCTGCGCACCAGCCTGTAACCGGGAAACACTAATATCCTGTCCGTGACACGATCTGTCAGCCACGTCTCTGTGATACACATCACGTCAAGGTCGTGATCACGCACTGTCAGACTAACGCAGTCCATTTTCGGGATCAGCGACCGGACATTCGCATGGCCGATCGCGAGAGTGTGAGCAGGCCTCGTGGTCTCGGTGTGAGATGTGGGCTGACTCGCTGCTTGCCGGGTCTGGCCGGTGTGTCGGTCGGTTGCAGCGAGCGCCGGCCCCGGCCGCTCGCTGGTAGCCGCGTCGGGTGGGTCGGCGGCCGCCGCCGCTGCCGCCGCTTGGTCTGACGGAGTAGCAGGCGTCAGCGGGTCGTCTCTGTCTTGCGTTACTGACCCTGTCGTGGTGACGGATGGTTGTTGGCACACTACACGACAGGGCCCTTCGGGGTCCCCAGTGCCAGGAGCAGTCGGCTACATACATACATACATACATACATACATACATACATACATACATACATACATACATACATACATACATACATACATACATACATACATACATACATACATACATACATACATACATACATACATACATACATACATACATACATACATACATACATACATACATACATACATACATACATACATACATACATACATACATACATACATACATACATACATACATACATACATACATACATACATACATACATACATACATACATACATACATACATACATACATACATACATACATACATACATACATACATACATACATACATACATACATACATACATACATACATACATACATACATACATACATACATACATACATACATACATACATACATACATACATACATACATACATACATACATACATACATACATACATACATACATACATACATACATACATACATACATACATACATACATACATACATACATACATACATACATACATACATACATACATACATACATACATACATACATACATACATACATACATACATACATACATACATACATACATACATACATACATACATACATACATACATACATACATACATACATACATACATACATACATACATACATACATACATACATACATACATACATACATACATACATACATACATACATACATACATACATACATACATACATACATACATACATACATACATACATACATACATACATACATACATACATACATACATACATACATACATACATACATACATACATACATACATACATACATACATACATACATACATACATACATACATACATACATACATACATACATACATACATACATACATACATACATACATACATACATACATACATACATACATACATACATACATACATACATACATACATACATACATACATACATACATACATACATACATACATACATACATACATACATACATACATACATACATACATACATACATACATACATACATACATACATACATACATACATACATACATACATACATACATACATACATACATACATACATACATACATACATACATACATACATACATACATACATACATACATACATACATACATACATACATACATACATACATACATACATACATACATACATACATACATACATACATACATACATACATACATACATACATACATACATACATACATACATACATACATACATACATACATACATACATACATACATACATACATACATACATACATACATGCATGCATGCATGCATGCATGCATGCATGCATGCATGCATGCATGCATGCATGCATGCATACATACATACATACATACATACATACATACATACATACATACATACATACATACATACATACATACATACATACATACATACATACATACATACATACATACATACATACATACATACATACATACATACATACATACATACATACATACATACATACATACATACATACATACATACATACATACATACATACATACATACATACATACATACATACATACATACATACATACATACATACATACATACATACATACATACATACATACATACATACATACATACATACATACATACATACATACATACATACATACATACATACATACATACATACATACATACATACATACATACATACATACATACATACATACATACATACATACATACATACATGCATGCATGCATGCATGCATGCATGCATGCATGCATGCATGCATACATACATACATACATACATACATACATACATACATACATACATACATACATACATACATACATACATACATACATACATACATACATACATACATACATACATACATACATACATACATACATACATACATACATACATACATACATACATACATACATACATACATACATACATACATACATACATACATACATACATACATACATACATACATACATACATACATACATACATACATACATACATACATACATACATACATACATACATACATACATACATACATACATACATACATACATACATACATACATACATACATACATACATACATACATACATACATACATACATACATACATACATACATACATACATACATACATACATACATACATACATACATACATACATACATACATACATACATACATACATACATACATACATACATACATACATACATACATACATACATACATACATACATACATACATACATACATACATACATACATACATACATACATACATACATACATACATACATACATACATACATACATACATACATACATACATACATACATACATACATACATACATACATACATACATACATACATACATACATACATACATACATACATACATACATACATACATACATACATACATACATACATACATACATACATACATACATACATACATACATACATACATACATACATACATACATACATACATACATACATACATACATACATACATACATACATACATACATACATACATACATACATACATACATACATACATACATACATACATACATACATACATACATACATACATACATACATACATACATACATACATACATACATACATACATACATACATACATACATACATACATACATACATACATACATACATACATACATACATACATACATACATACATACATACATACATACATACATACATACATACATACATACATACATACATACATACATACATACATACATACATACATACATACATACATACATACATACATACATACATACATACATATATGCATGCATGCATGCATGCATGCATGCATGCATGTATGTATGCATACATACATACATGCATGCATGCATGCATGTATGTATGTATGTATGTATGTATGTACGTATGTATGTATGTATGTATGTATGTATGTATGTATGTATGTATGTATGTATGTATGTATGTATGTATGTATGTATGTATGTATGTATGTATGCATACATACATGCATGCATGCATGCATGCATGCATACATACATACATACATACATACATACATACATACATACATACATACATGCATGCATGCATGCATGCATGCATGCATGCATGTATGCATGCATACATACATACTGTCAGCAGGACATTCTGCTAACTTACCAGGGTTCGGTTGGCAGTGCCAAAGGCAGTAGAGTTGAGAAGACTCTGTGTATTATCGAACATTCGGTGGGTTTATATACATTGGGAAAGGAGGACACGCATAATCCATTCTTGGTAATTGCGATGCAGAAGCGCGATGAACGCCTGTGCAGTCGAGTAGGTCAGCTTGCGTAACCGATTGCAAAGCGGACCACTCGGCTGCACGGCAGGGTCACACGCGTCTGCACCGCGATGTTACGAAATAGCCACGCGACATTACCTTACCCTCCCCTATGAGCCGACAATAGGAGGTGTCACATTAGCACACTACTGAGAACTAGCACTGCTTGATAGTAGAGAAGGCCCGCAGACATCCAATGGTGGGTGCTCGACTGCTCACAGCATGTAGGTGATCTTGGAGATCCGCCAGGTGGAACTGGAGTCAGTCCTACGCCATGGACGCGACAGACACGTTGGTGGTGTGTGTCGGCAGCGAGCAGCGAGTGGTGGGACATCCGGGCATGATAGCTTGTTAGAACCAGGTGACGTCGCCGGACAGCCTGTTGATTGTCAGACTGTCATCGGTGGAGAAGCTGTGGCGACGTCCTGGTGTGGTGATGGTCGAACAACCGCAGCACGGCGCGGCCAGAGGTGTGGCGCCGTGGCGGTGTCCAAACAGCTATCATGCCCTTGCTGATGGATTGTGTGATGGTCCCACCACAGCTGCTGTGGAGCTGAGGCGTCAGGCGAGAGACTGGTTGTGATGGCTGGTGGCGGTCGACGATGGGTCACCAGGCGTGCCGTGAGCAGGAATTGTTGTTGATGTCTGGAGCCGGGGTGCTGGTATTGGGTCTTCCCTGGCTGGCGTTCTGGATATAGTTGGTCCTCGGCACTCGGAGAGATTTCCAGACAGTGCCGAGAGGAAGAACGCCAGGGGACTGAGGTACCAGCACTCTTCTTGGTTGTGCAGATGAGTTGATGTTAGCTGGACGTCCCGGCTGCCGGGCGGTCCCTGGCCAGGCAGGTGGGACGTGTAGCTGGGGTTGCTGTCCTCAGTGTGGGTTTATTCTATTGCGACTCATGTGGTAGGTTCAGTAACGGCGGGCTTATTGGTTATAATTTCCACAAGAATCATACAGTCATATGAGGTACATTTGCACACGATCTATATACAGTATCATACAACGACACATACAACTGTAGTCGCGTTCATCATTCACCATTCAAAATAGTCTCCAGGTGCTTTTAACATGGTCACCTTTTCATATGTCATTATCATCACATGACACATTGTGTCACGATCTCACATCATCGGAAGGCACACAAATACTTTCTGTTTGAAACATGACGCATTCATCGCAAAAGAAGTATTGATGGCATGAAAAAATAACACATGAAGTAGCAAGTAAGCAAATGAAACGCTTGAAATAATAAGAGTCAACAGTGTGATTGGCTAAAGTTGTGAAACTGAAACAGATATCGTAACATAAACTAGACGATTGATGATATTAACAGAACGTGTCGACTCGAGTTATTTGGCCAAAATAAGGGCAGAGATACGGAGTACGTGACCCCAAAAAAGAACCAAGGAAAATGTACGGAACTATAACGGGATTCACAGAATAGCATAGAGTCACGGTTGGGTAATCATTAAGAGAGTAAACGGATATTTTATATCAAATATCGGTAACGAAGGATATATGTTAGTCAGTCATCAAAATGAGCAATTGACGATTGACTGGTAGGATTAAGAGGATATTTAAAATTTGAATTTAGAGTCGCGCGTATTGCGAAAGAGGGCTGAATCGCTATAGGCGCGCTCAGGAAAATTACAAATGTAAAACAGAGATATGTACGTAGATATGTAGAAAGTGATTGAAAGTGCCGAAATAATGACATGTACGCAACAAATTATTATAATAGTACGGCAAAATTACGTGACTTTTACAAAAAGAAAAGAAAATGCGGACGGTAGGAATGACCTTAATTTATGTCCACAACAGAGATATGATTTAAGTGAAGAAGAAATAGAAAATCATCGAAAATTATTATTCCTTCAAAATATAACGCTGTATATTACTGCCAAGTAAAATTTTGACTTTCTATGGTAATACGTTGTGTAAAAGTTATCCTGATACGGACTTTTTTAGCACAGAGAACATCGTTACCTTCGCGTAGGTAACTGCAATGGTTACCGTGTCCTGTAGAGATGTATGATGTCCGGGTACAATCAGAGGCACTGCGCGTTCCGTGGAGGTTGATAAATATATTGATGTGAGAGCATGTCTTAAAATGTAATGGAAAACTACGTGAGATATTGTCTAGACCGAAATGCAAATATTCAAAGTAGAATATAACAATTTTAGTACATGAATGCACTATTCCTGGATGCATTGTAAACGCGACGTATCACGTTATCAGCGAATGTGTCGTAAGTCATGTATACGGTGGAAGTACATGAATGCACTATTCCTGGATGCATTGTACACGCGACGTATCACGTTATCAGCGAATGTGTCGTAAGTCATGTATACGGTGGAAGTACATGAATGCACTATTCCTGGATGCATTGTACACGCGACGTATCACGTTATCAGCGAATGTTTCGTAAGTCATGTATACGGTGGAATTAAATGCAAAAAATAGTTGCTCAGTTTTTAATGTTAATTTTATGTACTTGTACGGCTTAGAAATCGGTACAGTAACTAATATCGTGAGTGAAATGAATTTGTAACCAATGTAAGACCTCCACGCAACTGCATGATTGTACCCTGATGTATCTTAGATTTATCTGAAAAAGAACCATTCTAGAGTGTTATTATATGGGAATTGGAAAATAACCGTTCTAATTATTCTTAAAGTGACTGTACAAATAGTAGTAAAATGAAACAGACTGTAAAACATACGATTATTCCTTCCACTGGAACCATTTACAAACCATTCATTAATGCATCATAGTGCGCACATTCATGCCGGTACCTTTGCGCATGCCTTTGGCATCTTCTTGTGCTATGAGGAAACATCATCTCATTACTCATATAAAGCATCACGGCTTTTAAGTGCACAATATCATCTTCGTGTGCTGAGGAAACATCATCTCATAAACTTGCATCACGGCATCTCTTTGCACCATATCATCTTCGTGTGCTGAGGAAACATCATCTCATAAACTTGCATCACGGCATCTCTGTGCACCATATCATCTTCGTGTGCTGAGGAAACATCATCTCATAAACTTGCATCACGGCATCTCTGTGCACCATATCATCTTCGTGTGCTGAGGAAACATCATCTCATAAACTTGCATCACGGCATCTCTGTGCACCATATCATCTTCGTGTGCTGAGGAAACATCATCTCATAAACTTGCATCACGGCATCTCTGTGCACCATATCATCTTCGTGTGCTGAGGAAACATCATCTCATAAACTTGCATCACGGCATCTCTGTGCACCATATCATCTTCGTGTGCTGAGGAAACATCATCTCATAAACTTGCATCACGGCATCTCTGTGCACCATAGCATCTTCGTGTGCTGAGGAAACATCATCTCATAAACTTGCATCACGGCATCTCTGTGCACCATATCATCTTCGTGTGCTGAGGAAACATCATCTCATAAACTTGCATCACGGCATCTGCAGGAATTCAGTGCGCAATATCTGGGCCACATCTTTTTTATTAGGGGCTTATGAAGCGAAGGTAAATCCAGGTTGATCAGACCTGGTGACCGACGCAGCCTTCTCATTATGTTAAATGATGATGAAAAACGCAAGACACACATCGGTCTACAAAGGCTTCTCTACCGAAATCCCTGGCTCGGCCGTCGGCGTAAGGGGATACCTTGTTGCCGCATCAAATGCTCTGCCTACGGAAAGACGGATAGACATCGCCATAAGCAGACGTTGGCTGTCAGGCGTCTTAAATTAAATGTATGAATAAATGAAGAAGGGGAAATATTTTTTTCGTCGTCAATGATGAAAGCCTTGCTTTCTTCCGTGGCGAACAACGGGTTGTCAAGATCTGTCGGACTGGGCGAATCGGTTGTACCGAGGAGGAAACGAACTCGTTTGCGTCGTTTCGAGCTTAAGCGGTTTGATGAGTTTTGTAAAATCGCTGATGTAGCACAAGGCTGCAGGAAGGTGATTTCTTTTGTAGATGGGCTGTAGATCAGCTGATGACGGATGATAAAGTCGATGCCGAGAATGACATCGCAACCGAAAGAGAGAGTTTTTTTTTTGACACGTGAAATACGTGTTTAATGGTACGGCCACAGACTTGAATGGCCAGGACAATTTCACCGAGAATGTCAATGTGTCAAGTGCCTGTGACACCAAGGACTGATATCGATGGTGGGTTCGGAGAAGCCAAAAGGTCACATGATGAAATAAAATCGCGACTGATCATGCAGATACTGGAACCGGTATCATATAGAGCCGATCCTTTTGTGGTTAGAGATGGAAATGTCGCGAAAAATGGGAGGAGATGGATGCTCTTGTGCAATAGATCACGGTATGAGTCGATAGATGTGAATGGGTCGAATGGTAACTGAGTGTCTACGTCGAGAGGTAGAATTAGATCGCGTCCTGTAAATATTTGAGCAGGAGTGTCACCAGTAGAACGGTTGACGGAAGATCTGATGGCGAAAAGTGCCAGGGGTAAAACTTCGTCCCAGTTTCGCTGTGAGGAATCTACAAAATGGGATAAAATGTTGCTGATCGTGGAATGGAGTCATGTAAGGCAGAGGTAAGGCGAGAGGCGAAATCTTCAAAGGTTGGAGCATGGTTCAGGTCGTGTCGGTTTTTCACGATTTCAGCGACACGTCCTTGCAATTTTGACTTAGCAACTTTGAGAGTCACTACGTCGGGCCAAGTTCCCAGATCTTTAGCTTCCCGGACTTCTTGGAGAAAGTCCTGGATGGGGAATGACCGTCGAAAGTGGGAATAAAGGTAGCGATTTGATGGATATTTAAAGACGGTGACAGTGTCTGAGTCGGTTCGTCAGGCATGGTAGTAAGAAAGAGCAAAACAAAATATCAGTTTCAAATAATTTCAAAGATAGGCTTACCGTAGAACCGGATAATTTTATAACTGCCTAAAGCATAAGTCTATTTTATACACATCCTGCCGCTGCTACCATAATGTCAGCAGGACATTCTGCTAACTTACCAGGGTTCGGTTGGCAGTGCCAAAGGCAGTAGAGTTGAGAAGACACTGTGTATTATCGAACATTCGGTGGGTTTATATACATTGGGAAAGGAGGACACGCATAATCCATTCTTGGTAATCGCGATGCAGAAGCGCGATGAACGCCTGTGCAGTCGAGTAGGTCAGCTTGCGTAACCGATTGCAAAGCGGACCACTCGGCTGCACGGCAGGGTCACACGCGTCTGCACCGCGATGTTACGAAATAGCCACGCGACAATACATGCATACATACATACATACATACATACATACATACATACATACATACATACATACATACATACATACATACATACATACATACATACATACATACATACATACATACATACATACATACATACATACACACATACATACATACATACATACATACATACATACATACATGCATATATACATACATACCGGGTGGGCCAGAACAAAGTATCTTTATATTTTGCTCTATAAACTATATATTGTTGACTATAAATTTATAAACGAGGTGTCATTTGAATCCCAACGTGATGGCAAAACAGAAAAATCACCCAACGCCTCCGGAACTGCTCTCTCATCCTTCACAGAAGGTGTTCTATGTAGGCACCGCAGCACCGCTTCACCAGCGGCAGGGGCACTTCCTCCAGGTGGAGGATGGCGTTGTCTACCATGTCCCTGGGGATACGCGCCACCGACTGGACAATAGCGGCCTTGAGCTCTTCCGTTGTCTTTGGTTTTCCCGCATATACGCGGTCTTTTAGGTGCCCCCAAATGAAAAAAGTCCAGGGGACTTAGGTCGGGAGAGTAGGGAGCCCACTCGACGGCCGACTTAGGCTGATGTGCCGGTCTGGGAAGTGGTCTCTCACCCAATCCAGGGACTGGCAGGCAGTGTGCGGGGTGGCGCCGTCCTGCTGGAACCACTCGTCGTTTAGATTAAGTGACCTCCTCCCCAGTTCCTTCCCAAAGGATTTCAGTGCAGTCTGGATGTAACTCGCGGGGTTGATTGTCACCGCCACGCCGTTTTCGTTCTCGAAGAAAAAGGGGGCCGATGGTCCCTCCGCCGTGCCTCATCGCCAGCCACGCCGTCACCTTCTGACTGTGGAGAGGCCTGCTGAGCACCTGGTCCAGTCGCGCTGTACCCCAGTACACGGCGTCACCTTCTGACTGTGGAGAGGCCTGCTGAGCACCTGGTCCAGTCGCGCTGTATCGCCAGCCACGCCGTCACCTTCTGACTGTGGAGAGGCCTGCTGAGCACCTGGTCCAGTCGCGCTGTATTGCCAGCCACGCCGTCACCTTCTGACTGTGGAGAGGCCTGCTGAGCACCTGGTCCGATCGCGCTGTATCACCAGCCACGCCGTCACCTTCTGGCTGTGGAGAGGCCTGCTGAGCACCTGGTCCAGTCGCGCTGTATCGCCAGCCATGCCGTCACCTTCTGGCTGTGGAGAGGCCTGCTGAGCACCTGGTCCAGTCGCGCTGTATCACTAGCCACGCCGTCACCTTCTGGCTGTGGAGAGGCCTGCTGAGCACCTGGTCCGGTCGCGCTGTATCACCAGCCACGCCGTCACCTTATGACTGTGGAGAGGCCTGCTGAGCACCTGGTCCGGTCGCGCTGTATCACTAGCCACGCCGTCACCTTCTGACTGTGGAGAGGCCTGCTGAGCACCTGGTCCGGTCGCGCTGTATCGCCAGCCACGCCGTCACCTTCTGACTGTGTAGAGGCCTTGCTGAGCACCTGGTCCAGTCGCGCTGTATCACCAGCCACGCCGTTACCTTCTGACTGTGTAGAGGCCTTGCTGAGCACCTGGTCCAGTCGCGCTGTATCACCAGCCACGCCGTCACCTTCTGACTGTGGAGAGGCCTTGCTGAGCACCTGGTCCGGTCGCGCTGTATCACCAGCCACGCCGTCACCTTCTGACTGTGGAGAGGCCTTGCTGAGCACCTGGTCCGGTCGCGCTGTACCATCAGCCACGCCGTCACCTTCTGACTGTGGAGAGGCCTTGCTGAGCACCTGGTCCGGTCGCGCTGTACCACCAGCCACGCCGTCACCTTCTGACTGTGGAGAGGCCTTGCTGAGCACCTGGTCCGGTCGCGCTGTACCACCAGCCACGCCGTCACCTTCTGACTGTGTAGAGGCCTTGCTGAGCACCTGGTCCAGTCGCGCTGTATCACCAGCCACGCCGTCACCTTCTGACTGTGGAGAGGCCTTGCTGAGCACCTGGTCCGGTCACGCTGTATCACCAGCCACGCCGTCACCTTCTGACTGTGGAGAGGCCTTGCTGAGCACCTGGTCCGGTCGCGCTGTATCACCAGCCACGCCGTCACCTTCTGACTGTGGAGAGGCCTTGCTGAGCACCTGGTCCGGTCGCGCTGTATCACCAGCCACGCCGTCACCTTCTGACTGTGGAGAGGCCTTGCTGAGCACCTGGTCCGGTCGCGCTGTATCACCAGCCACGCCGTCACCTTCTGACTGTGGAGAGGCCTTGCTGAGCACCTGGTCCGGTCGCGCTGTATCACCAGCCACGCCGTCACCTTCTGACTGTGGAGAGGCCTTGCTGAGCACCTGGTCCGGTCGCGCTGTACCCCAGTACACGGCGTCACCTTCTGACTGTGGAGAGGCCTGCTGAGCACCTGGTCCGGTCGCGCTGTACCCCAGTACACGGCGTCACCTTCTGACTGTGGAGAGGCCTTGCTGAGCACCTGGTCCGGTCGCGCTGTACCCCAGTACACGCCGTCACCTTCTGACTGTGGAGAGGCCTTGCTGAGCACCTGGTCCGGTCGCGCTGTACCACTAGCCACGCCGTCACCTTCTGACTGTGGAGAGGCCTGCTGAGCACCTGGTCCGGTCGCGCTGTATCGCCAGCCACGCCGTCACCTTCTGACTGTGGAGAGGCTTTGCTGATCACCTGGTCCGGTCGCGCTGTACCACCAGCCACGCCGTCACCTTCTGACTGTGGAGAGGCCTTGCTGAGCACCTGGTCCGGTCGCGCTGTACCACCAGCCACGCCGTCACCTTCTGACTGTGGAGAGGCCTTGCTGAGCACCTGGTCCGGTCGCGCTGTACCACCAGCCACGCCGTCACCTTCTGACTGTGGAGAGGCCTTGCTGAGCACCTGGTCCGGTCGCGCTGTACCCCAGTACACGGCGTCACCTTCTGACTGTGGAGAGGCCTGCTGAGCACCTGGTCCGGTCGCGCTGTACCACCAGCCACGCCGTCACCTTCTGACTGTGGAGAGGCCTTGCTGAGCACCTGGTCCAGTCGCGCTGTATCACCAGCCACGCCGTCACCTTCTGACTGTGGAGAGGCCTGCTGAGCACCTGGTCCGGTCGCGCTGTACCGCCAGCCACGCCGTCACCTTCTGACTGTGTAGAGGCCTTGCTGAGCACCTGGTCCGGTCGCGCTGTACCACCAGCCACGCCGTCACCTTCTGACTGTGGAGAGGCCTTGCTGAGCACCTGGTCCAGTCGCGCTGTATCACCAGCCACGCCGTCACCTTCTGACTGTGGAGAGGCCTGCTGAGCACCTGGTCCGGTCGCGCTGTACCGCCAGCCACGCCGTCACCTTCTGACTGTGTAGAGGCCTTGCTGAGCACCTGGTCCAGTCGCGCTGTATCGCCAGCCACGCCGTCACCTTCTGACTGTGGAGAGGTCTTGCTGAGCACCTGGTCCGGTCGCGCTGTACCACCAGCCACGCCGTCACCTTCTGACTGTGGAGAGGCCTTGCTGAGCACCTGGTCCGGTCGCGCTGTACCGCCAGCCACGCCGTCACCTTCTGACTGTGGAGAGGCCTTGCTGAGCACCTGGTCCGGTCGCGCTGTACCACTAGCCACGCCGTCACCTTCTGACTGTGGAGAGGCCTTGCTGAGCACCTGGTCCGGTCGCGCTGTACCCCAGTACACGCCGTCACCTTCTGACTGTGGAGAGGCCTTGCTGAGCACCTGGTCCGGTCGCGCTGTACCCCAGTACACGCCGTCACCTTCTGACTGTGGAGAGGCCTTGCTGAGCACCTGGTCCGGTCGCGCTGTACCCCAGTACACGGCGTCACCTTCTGACTGTGGAGAGGCCTTGCTGAGCACCTGGTCCGGTCGCGCTGTACCCCAGTACACGCCGTCACCTTCTGACTGTGGAGAGGCCTGCTGAGCACCTGGTCCGGTCGCGCTGTACCACCAGCCACGCCGTCACCTTCTGACTGTGGAGAGGCCTTGCTGAGCACCTGGTCCGGTCGCGCTGTACCCCAGTACACGGCGTCACCTTCTGACTGTGGAGAGGCCTTGCTGAGCACCTGGTCCGGTCGCGCTGTACCCCAGTACACGCCGTCACCTTCTGACTGTGGAGAGGCCTGCTGAGCACCTGGTCCGGTCGCGCTGTACCACCAGCCACGCCGTCACCTTCTGACTGTGGAGAGGCCTTGCTGAGCACCTGGTCCGGTCGCGCTGTACCCCAGTACACGGCGTCACCTTCTGACTGTGGAGAGGCCTGCTGAGCACCTGGTCCGGTCGCGCTGTACCCCAGTACACGGCGTTGGGTGTTCACGTATCCGTTCAACAGAAAGTGCGCCTCGTCACTAAACCACAATCTGACGAACACCTCCGGGTTCTGCTCAAACCACTCGGCCATGGTGATCCGACGCTCCCTGTCACACCGGGTCAACTTATGATGAATTGCCAGTCGGTATGGGTACAGTACAGTCCTAGATCCCCTTCATTATCCGGCACAGAGTCGACCTACTGGTGTCCAGGGACTGCGATCGTCGCCGAGTCGACCGCTGCGGGCTCTGGAGAACAGAGACGGCCACCCGCGGAATGTCGGCTTCCAACCTGACGGTGCGAGTGCTCTTCCAGGCGGCTTGTTCTTCGTCACCGATCCCAAACTGCGAAACTTTTTGACCCTGGTCTGAATGGACCTGCTCCCAGGGGCAAGGTCAATTTGGTGGTCAAATTGAACTCTTTCAAATACCGTCTTCTGGTTTCGTCAAGAGAAATGGTCAACAAGTATGTCTCAACACAGAACGTTTTTTATTGATCAGTCCACATTTCCACAGGCTAGATTCTGTGACAATCCATCTTGCCATATTATTTGCTATTTGCATGCCAAAAATTACCATTGTAGCATGTGTCATTCAAAAGCACGAGGCACAAATCTCAAGGTACTTTTTTCTGGCCCACCCGGTACATACATACATACATACATACATACATGCATACATACGTACACACATACACACACACATACATACATATATGCACAGCCAGTAGGGTCATTTTCCGGCCACTGGATGAGTACAGGAGGGTCATTTTCCGGCCACTGGATGAGTACAGGAGGGTCATTTTCCGGCCACTGGATGAGTACAGGAGGGTCATTTTCCGGCCACTGGATGAGTACAGGAGGGTCATTTTCTGGCCACTGAGTGAGTACAGGAGGGCCATTGCCGGCCCCTGGGGCGGCTCGATGGCCCGTTGGGTGAGTACAGGAGGGTCATTGCCGGCCCCTGGAGCGGCTCGATGGCCCATTGCCAGTCCGCCAGACCGGTCAGTGTCGAGCTGTGACCGGACCGGTCAGTGTCGAGCTGTGACCGGACCGGTCAGTGTCGAGCTGTGACCGGACCGGACCGGTCAGTGTCGAGCGGTGACCGGACCGGTCAGTGTCGAGCTGTGACCGGACCGGTCAGTGTCGAGCTGTGACCGGACCGGACCGGTGAGTGTCGAGCTGTGACCGGACCGGACCGGTCAGTGTCGAGCGGTGACCGGACCGGTCAGTGTCGAGCTGTGACCGGACCGGACCGGTCAGTGTCGAGCTGTGACCGGACCGGACCGGTCAGTGTCGAGCTGTGACCGGACCGGTCAGTGTCGAGCTGTGACCGGACCGGACTGGTCAGTGTCGAGCGGTGACCGGACCGGTCAGTGTCGAGCTGTGATCGGACCGGTCAGTGTCGAGCGGTGACCGGACCGGTCAGTGTCGAGCTGTGACCGGACCGGTCAGTGTCGAGCTGTGACCGGACCGGTCAGTGTCGAGCTGTGACCGGACCGGTCAGTGTCGAGCTGTGACCGGACCGGTCAGTGTCGAGCGGTGACCGGGCCGGTCAGTGTCGAGCTGTGACCGGACCGGTCAGTGTCGAGCTGTGACCGGACCGGACCGGTCAGTGTCGAGCGGTGACCGGACCGGTCAGTGTCGAGCTGTGACCGGACCGGACCGGTCAATGTCGAGCTGTGACCGGACCGGTCAGTGTCGAGCTGTGACCGATGACCGGTCAGTGTCGAGCTGTGACCGGACCGGTCAGTGTCGAGCGGTGACCGGACCGGTCAGTGTCGAGCTGTGACCGGACCGGTCATTGTCGAGCTGTGACCGGATGACCGGCCGTCACGCAGCCCCGCCCCAGCGCAAAGTGCCGCCAAACAAGTCATTGCCAGGTGCCGGCGCCGTTCGAAACAATGACCCACGGGAAGTATCGCTGGCTTGGCGGCGCCTGGGCGGTTGGAATGTCTGTGGGGACGTGGTATGATGGTGTTAGAAGTGCCGGCGTAATAATACTAGCTAACATTACACGTGCTTAGCCGTGTAAAAATGGTCAGGCGAGGTGTTAAGTGCATTGTCATTTAGCCTGGTCACATGCGACGTTTGTCATGCAAAGGTATCAGTGCGCAGCAGTTTGTGTACGAGGAGTGGAGGTGAATGTTGAAACTAGACAAGGTAGCAATTGAGTGCAGTCGATAACTGACAGGTGCATATGCCACATCAGTGTTTTCAACCCCTTTCGACATGAGAATCTCTTTTCAAGCGATTGATTATCTCATTAACCCATCAATTTTCATTAAAGGGACTATCCCACCATTTATTAGATTTGAGTTTGATTTATATTTGAGTTTGATTATTAGATTTAGTTTGATTAGATTTGAGTAGATTTGAGTTGAGATAGCCATTTTGATGGTTTGACATTGAAATTAAGTATGGTAGCAGTTAAAACAACTACAATGATCTAATCAAAAAGATATTCGAGTTTGATTTTTACATCTGTAAAAAATAAGGCCCATGTGTATTTGAATAGGGCCTCTAAACCGACAGCGTCGTCTCTCTTTACCCAACTGGTAATGATAGTCGACTTGTTTTAAGGTGAACCTTGGATATATTTGCTACGTTTCAATGGTTTGGTAGTTGGTTTGTTTTGTATTCAAAGCGCCAGAATTGTCTTGAAATAATTGTGCCCATCCCATACTTTGGCAGCGTAAAGGATTTCTGTGTAGCTCTCTAGAGCTCAATATGACGTCATCAACCCAAATACTAAAACTGAACTTGTTATTAAATTCAGCACTGTTTGCGAGAAACAAATGTCATAATCGTGCTCGGCAGCAATTACTTCATATTGTGCACCACAGGCGGCGTACATTTGACAACTTTTGGGAAGGTGCGATAGTCCCTTTAATACCACAAAATAGCCCGTTACTCAAAGTCCAATTTGATTAGTTCGATGATGGAGGATTATCGGTTTTATTAGCTGTTCGCAAAGCTACAATCGGGAATCCGATGCTAAATTTGGTACTTAATATGGTTCTAGAGTATTTTATGCCTTGCTTTTATGTCGGTGTGGGACATTCAAAAGAATTAAGTTTTCAAGTGACTGGCCCATTCCACCACAACCCACGAACAATGTGGCCATGCCAGCTGGGGGTGTTTGGCGTTCTGCTGCGGTATCCTGCAGTGTCTGCCGTGCTGACGGCCGTAGCGCCGCGGCATCGATCGGCGTGAGAGAACAGTTGCTGATAATGGTGCGTACGCCTCACACCTGGAACACATCTCACAGCCGCCGCACACGGGGCTGGAACACATCTCACAGCAGCCACACACAGGCCTGGTTCACATCTCACAGCCGCACACAGGGCTGGAACACATTTCACAGTCATACACAGGGCTGGAACACATCTCACAGCCGCACACAGGGCTGGTCCACATCTCACAGCACCGCACACAGGGCTGTAACACATCTCACAGCCGCACAAAGGGCTGGAACACATCTCACAGCCGCACACTGGGCTGGAACACATTTCACATCCACACACAGGGCTGGAACACATCTCACAGCAGCCGCACACAGGGCTGGTCCACATCTCACAGCCGCACACAGGGCTGGAACACATTTCACAGCCGCACGCAGGGCTGGAACACATCTCACAGCCGCACACAGGGCTGGTACACATTTCACAGCCACACACAGGGCTGGAACACATCTCACAACCGCACACAGGGCTGGAACACATCTCACAGTCGCACACAGGGCTGGAACACATTTCATAGCCACACACAGGGCTGGTACAGGTCACTGCAAAAGTAATGGTAGTTGTGGCGAGTCAGATAATAGTTAATATCTCTTAAACCATTTGTCGGAATCGTTTGCAATTTCGCGTGCTGGCTGCAGGCGTGCTGGTCGCAGCTTGCAACCAGCACGCACAGTTTCAAACGATTCCGACAAATGGTTTAAGAGATATTAGCGATTATCTGACTCGCCACAACTACCATTACTTTTGCAGTGACCTGTACATAACTCACAGAAAACAACACAGCCGCAAGAAACCTTGCTATGTACCGCAACACTGGTACACACATAACAAGAGACTATAGATAGTCTCCTGATCTTGCTAATTGTGACTGTCGAGTCGACATTCAATATCGAGTGGAAATTCACAGAGCAAGATCAAGAAAGCATCTATCTTTGTTTGCGGCTATGTTCTTGCGAGGCATGCATTAGGTCTGGCAGTCCATCTTGGCCGCAACTATGCTAATAAATAGTTGCATTAGCATAGTTAGCATAGTTAGCATAGTTAGCATAATTAGCATAGCATAGTTGCATAAGCGCGAGTACCGGCCGTACATACTTGCATCAGGCAGTGCCTGACAGGCACACTTATAGGCAAAAACGCAGCAATAGTAAACCGTGTGAGAAGCGTCGGAGCGAAGGAGGGGTATCTATGAAGGGAACCGTGTCTCAGGTGGCGCGTCAGATCTGTGCAGGACCAGGGCTCAGACACTGATAACAATGTATTGGTAGTGACCGTGCTTCAGGTGGCGCGTCAGACCTGTGCAGGACCAGGGCTCAGACACTGATAACAATGTATTGGTAGTGACCGTGCTTCAGGTGCCGGCCGACGGAGCTGGCACTGATAACAATGTATTGGTAGTGACCGTGCTTCAGGTCCCGGCCGACGGAGCTGTATATTTCAGCCACGCCTGCTGTCTGGACTGCGGCCGCTGGCTCGGCTCAGGAGACTGATTGGAGACCCCTCCGCGCACTGGGACAGCCGCCACTGTCTCCCTCGGGTCGTGCCTAGATCTACCGGCTCTCCAATCCAATGACCCCCCCGTCCCCCACCCAGCCCCCAGCTGCGACGGCGATCCAATCTGCGAATGTATCCCCCTTGTGAGCAGTATCGCTCGCTCCCGACCATCGCTTCTCCAGTGAAGCTCAAATCGCGAGCAGTTTATCCTAATATGTTATTCATACCCTCCCAAATCACAGCCCTTTAGTCGTTCAATTATTCCATATGCCGTATTTGGAAACATAGAAACCGTAATCGTTTGATTGAGAAAATATCAAAGCATTAACTGCCTAGACATCCTTAAGTATGAATTACAAATGTGTGTGCAATGGTTTTTAACTGAAGTGCTCTTTGCACGCATCGAACTAAAAACACGATTTGTTCTTATTCAGATCAAAATAATGAAATAGTGGCTTCATTTTCAAAGCCGGAATCACCTCATCAATACACCGGTACGTCAATACAATAAGGTACACCGGTGAAGGAATATATACTTGGTCAAAGGTCTGGAAGACAAAGTTCCCCTCGGCTAGAGCACACTTAACGATCGAATTAGCGAACCAAACCGATGCTTCTGACCTAGCAGACCATATCCTATGAGTCGCAGTCCAATTTCAATAGGCTTAGTTAGCATCATATGGCTTTCTAATATTCATTTTTAAAGCGCAGTTTGATAAGAAGGCTGTCTATGAATCATCCGAAGCGCTAAATTAAATGTCAGTGCAGAAAAAGATAAATAGATCAAGCCAGTTAGCAGTTGTCTTGGGGGGGGGGGGGGGCACGGGCACCAGTGTGGTTCTAGCCCAATTCCGAGGGGAACGCCAGGGGAGGTGTTGACCCCACCCGTCTTCTACAATTACAGTCACGTAGGTTATATATATATATATATATATATATATATATATATATATATATATATATATATATTAATATTTGTCTAATGAAATCTCACATGTATGCATACGTGTTTTTGTCGTTATGTTTTCCTTCATTTTTACTCAGAACAGTGGCGTTCTTGCATATTTAGGGTCACGTGTCTTGTCTCTTTAAATTTGAGAAAAATACTGTTCTTGTTCGCTTGTTGTTATAGGGCCTAGGTTTGCTTTGTTATCATCATTCATTAGGCCTGAAGAAGCCGCAAGGCGCCAAGATTCCTTTACTAATAAGGTTTGCCCACGAGGGAGAAACGACTCCCGGGGTGACGTCAGAGCATTTTGCATCAATATTTTGCAATGTGGTAGCAAATACACAAATGCGTTTATGGCGTGGCGATTCTCGTCATTTATCTTCAGGAATGTCGACATACTGTGGCGCATGTCCGGTTTTAAAACCGTTCCAGATTTGATAGAAACAGCATGGCAGGATATCAAGAGGTGGATATGTAATGATACCAGCCTAATGTTCTTCCCGGTTGATTATTGGAAGTCAAAACAACTTAAATATCACGGTTTTAGAGGTTTGGATCACTATGTACCCTCGCCGCGCAACGGAATAAGCAATGCGTGTTTGGTAGCATCTGTCAGCAAAAAGATAAAGGTATGCCATTTTCTTTTCTTTTTAAAATACTATGAAATGCAAGACTAACTTTAACATCTCAAATTTTCCACTTATACAAATATTTTCGCCATATCAAGTGCATTTCACCAAACAATAAGAATGGCTGAATCTGTGGAACGGATGGTTAGTGCTCTATGTACTAAAACTATGTCGTCATCCTTCGGTAAAGTTCGTGCTTTTAACACGTGATCGAGCTGGGCAAAGGGATTGCTACTCCCGGGGTGACGTCATGGTGAAGGGAGCTTGCACGATTCGTGGACGTGGGCTGGCAAGGCGCAATATAGGTTAGTTTTGCATTTTGACTTTCCTTTATTATATTTAAATAACCATAACATGAGCGCAGGCTATATTTTATATTGTCTAATCTTAAGTGCAAAGTCTGTTCCTACTGCCGCGAGGGTGTAAGTGCTAAGCTGGGTACTGGGTACAGGATAGTTGACACTAATATTGTGTTGAATATATCTTAAACCCAATGAGTCAGTCCGATAAATATTGTTTTTAACGCACAAATAGCATCGATTGGTTTGTTTGTGTGCTTGCTAGTGACTTTTATACAGGTCGTGCACTTTTTCTGTGTTGCACTACATACCATGCCTGGGAATTGTGTAATGTGCATGTGTTGTCCAGTGTCCTTAGTAGCTTAAAATACCATTATTTGTTGTTTATCTGAGAAAATACTACACAATATGCCACAATTGTTTGTCATAGAACAGCAACGCACCGACCTTGGGAGACCGGGCTGGATTTCCACTGACGCTTTCGTCTCCGATAAATTTAATGCGACGTCGGCACGCATGTGGCAAAGGGGCTTTGCAGGAGCCACCGCGATTAAACTGGTTCGGAAATGGGGCTCCCTGCTGTGGGTTCGGCTGTCCAGCATAGGATATTTCTTAAATAAATTCGATCAGATCATTTTATTTGAATACATTTTGGAGTCCTTTGCTAATGAAACGCCACTGGCCTGCTTACTACAATCAAACGACCATATCATCAAGACCAATGCATTGCTTTTATCGATCACCAGGCGAATGATGTCAGTATCAAATGTGTACTCCTTGTCTGTCATGCAAATTTCATGTACTATATTGACTTACATCTGTTGTCTATCTGTGTGCCAGTTTTTTGCGTGGCCTCTGACCGTATCCTCTCCGCCTGTGTATCGGCAGCGCCTGCAATGACCAGCCGACGGGAGGCGGCCCGCCTGCCAGTCAGCCTGCACCTGCCGCCGCTGGCGCAGCAGGGCGAGGCGGTCAACATCAGCTGCAGCTACCGGCTGCCGGCCGGCGCACAACTCTACTCGGTCCAGTGGTACAAGGAGGGGGAGGAGTTCTACCGGTACATGCCCGGCACGCGGCACCACAAGCAGACGTTCGACGTGCCCGGCATAGACGTGGACGTGAGTTGATGCACAACTCAATGGCTGGTGGCGCTGGAGTGAATCAGTGTTCCGGCATTAATGACTGCATATTATTGTGGAAAGCAAAATAAGGATAAATCTTATTTTATTTTTGACATGTCATAATTACATTTTTGTTATTAGCCCTCATACACCATGGGAACATTCAGCAAATTATCTTGCTTTCTATACTTCTGCAAGACTTCGTCAATTAGTGAATGACAAAATGCTTCTGTCACCAAGGTGTGGTGTGTGGTGTGACTAGTGAAAGTGTGGTGTAGAAGGTGTGGTGTGACTAGTGAAAGTCTCGGAAGTCGGATGTCTTCGCTCCGCATGTCTGGCAACATCTGATAACGGATATGGGCTGATTGGCAGGTGGCAGCCTCAGACGCGCACACAATTCGACTCTGCTCGCGTATTTCAGTTTCCCGCTATATAATTTCCAAAAGCGCCAAAAGCAAGTAGGAAACTGCAGTGCGTTACTAAAAAACAGCGATTTAACGATCCCCATGGACCCAGGGTGTGGCAGGAAACAATATTGTAATAACATAATCTTTTATCCCAGAGATACTCTTTTAATATCTGGCGAAGCTTTCTTAATAAATATAAAACTCACAAACGAACCATTTTTGCTTCAAGCCGGGGTATATGTGCCACAGTGCCTTTGTAGCGGGGTACATATCCTATTGAAAGTACGTTACTATTGACCGTAGCCGGCCGGCTTCCAGACCGAACCCAGCCGGCCGCCGCCCTTCTATCCAGCCGAACACGATACTGGCAAAAAGACAAGTGCGGGGCTGTCTAGACGGGACGTTTTCAACAAAGTCATGATGGCCGCCAATAGCAGGCAGTCAATGGCAGTCAGCCATTAGCAGTCAGTTATGGCCCGCAGGGAACGCGAGCCTGGCGAAGCATCCTCTGAATCCTATCATTCAACGTGAACCCGCACCGTCAGCGAACCACATCATTCAGCATGAACCCGCACCACCAGAACCGCCACACCCTTCCCCCCCCCCTTCCCTCCACATCCCCCTCCTCACACACCCCCCTCCCCCGACGCACACGCGCCCGGCGCACCGCTAGACGTCATGGGACTCAAGACGTCACCAAATAAGGGCATCGCCGGGAGCGACACGAAGGGCGCCAAGCAACGGCGACGTAAGCAGAAGTATACAGAAATCACAGCAACAAGAGGAGTTGATGGGAAGCTAATGATTGAAGAACTGATGCCAAGCACAAATCGAGAAATAGTTAATCACCATATCCTATCGACATATCTATGATCGGCGGTTGAAAAGCGATAGATCATTACGGATAAAGTGATATGATGGACCAAGCTGGATGCCAATGGTCAAAAGAAAGCACGTGGTGGCCGTCAAACATAGACAAGAGGGACAATTAAAAAGCCGATACAGCAAGACCGATCAATACCATGGCAATCATAGCGGTCGGTCAAATATTGGGATTGTACATAGGCACGTCACAGACTCTGAATGTTGTCAGCAAAATGAGAGAAAATATCGATTAAAAAGTATGCAAGGCCAAGACAGATCGACAAGAAATATGCGGGTCGACACCAGCAACGTATCGCGAAACAAGAATTGAAAGGGCGTGCCCCATTATCAAGGATGAAATCCGCCTAAGGAAGTCAGGTAAGATCTTTGTTCCGGAAGGTTCTAAGCTCAAAATTGAATAAAAAAGGTGTCAGCAGTTTTGACAAATTGGTAAGCACCGGAAATGGCAAGCTAAGTACATAGACGCTCGACCAATCAGAGGACGCAGGGTCTTGTCACACCCTGCAGCCGCCTGCAGCCGCTGACCCGAAGACTATACAAACAGGCAACGTCGCACAGAGGGGGATCGCACACGGGGACAGTCGACGGCGGGACGTGGCAGACGACACCGGACCACCAGCCTGCACGGGCGGCGGCAGCCGCCCGACGGACAAGATAGGGGCGCACACACCGGCCGCAGAGCAGAGAGTCGACGGAGGGTGGCAGAGCAGCACGTGTCGCGGGCACCGCCGGGCAGGGAGCGCACACACCGGCCGCGGAGGAGAGAGTCGACGGAGGGTGGCAAAACAGCACGTGCCGCGGGTACCGCCGGGCAAGGAGCGCACACACCGGCCGCGGAGGAGAGAGTCGACGGAGGGTGGCAAAGCAGCACGTGCCGCGGGCACCACCGGGGAGGGGTGACAGCCGCAGTCCGCCGGTGAGAGGTGACAGCCGCCGACAGCGCTACAATGTGAGTGTTCTCTGCCGCAGGTATGCGCTGAAAGTCTGCTTGCTCCTTTCCATCTCCCCCCGTTTTCCCTAACTTTGCCAGGCCCGTGACCCTTGCCAAGCGAAATTAAGTAGCATATCATGCCAGACAATTCGGAGAGAGAAGCTAAATTATGTGAGTTAAGTTACCGTGCAGACTAGGAACTTTAAAATGGGTTAGGTGCGTAGCGAATTAACATGTAGTGGGTATGTGTATGTAGACTGTAGATTCGGCAGGTCAGTAGGCCTCGTGTGTGCGGTAGGAATGGTATTGTGTGTATGTGTGTTATCGGTGTATAGTGCCAGCGGTGTCGGAACCACGCGTTAATTAATGATGCATTCGGGATAAGCATTGCAGTGCTGGTTCAGCGTATTTTCCGAAGTCAGTACGCTTGCTGATAGCCGATGCTTGTATATACGTACGATAGGAATTAGGTACTGCACGGTTCTACAATCGTGTAATACCTATCTGACATTGTAGTCAACGTGGTTCCGACTGATATTCACTCAGACACGGTTAAGCTGAAGGTGACCGACAGTAGATTGCAGGCAATTGTCGTACCATCTATTCAATCACGAAAAAAACGTTTGTATCTTATAATTGGAGAGGTGTACTGTTACGTCTTTATGTAATCGATTGCCCAAGTCGCCGGAAACTCTTGCAAAGCATATCTGGCCTTCAGCCGCAGAGAAGTACGCAAGAAAGAGCAGCACGTGTTTGTATTTTAACTTAGCAGGAAGGAAGGAAGTTCCGTACAACACCGTCATGTAGAAAATAAAAGTATGAATGTAAACAAATGCAATAATGGCGCGGCGCGGCGCGGCAAAACACGGCAGAAACAACGCAGCCAAATCAAAACATAATGTAACAAGCGTGACACAACACCGCCACTCTCTAAACGTTAATCCGACTCTCATATTGAACACTGAACAGTACACTTCAGCGTGTCGGGTTCGCGCAGCTAAGGGGTGAAGCGCACAGAAGGGCGCGGAATCTTCAGACTTCTCCTCGGAAGCGTAGGAGCCTCTGGAGGAGGAGAAGGAGGAGGAATTTGTTCTCGCGGAGTGAAGGGATCACTCGGAGACCTCGTTACCTCGGGCGCGGCGTCGTCACCCACGCTTCCTGGCCACACAAATGGCTCGGCGCCGGCGGACTGGCGGTCTGCCGCCGGAGCCCCGACCAGGCGTCTAAGATGCACTCGTTGCCCGTCCGTGAGCCTGTAACTCACCGGGCCAGTCTGCCGATCGATGGCAACTGCTGGCTCCCCAGACACCTTCCCGGTTCTGGGGTGTCGCACGCGGACGCCGTCGCCAGCTTGCCACGTCGGCGGCTTGCCCGCTCGGCGGGCGTCGTACCACTGTTTGTACCCGGCCTAGTACTTCTCGGTGTGAGCCGCGAGCTGTCCGTCCCGCGCGACAGGCAGCGGCAGCACGTCCAGGTCTGTTCTCATCTCACGTCCCCGCATGGCGCAGAATGGAGACAGGCCTGTAGCCGGGTGCACTGTAGCCCGGTACGACTGTAGGAAGGCCTGCACGTTTTGGGTTCTGGACTGGTGCAGTATGCCAGCAGACAGGATAGCACCCTTCACAGTCCTGTTAAGGCGCTCAACCATGCCGCACGTCTGCAGCGAGTACGGGCTACTGGACAAGTGGCGGGCGCCTACTGTCCGCAGGAACTGAGCCAGCTCCGTCGCTCGAAACTGAGGGTCATTATCAGAAACCAGCTCCTTCGGCACCCCTTCTCGTGTGAACATCTGTCGGAGGAATTGTACGACTGCTCCGGCAGTCACCTCGCCGCAGAGGGCTACCTCCGGCCACCGACTGAACATGTCGACCAGAACGATGCCCAATCGTTCCTGGGGAGGGCCAGGCATCGGTCCTATAATGTCGGTCCATTACCTTCCGCCACGGTCCCTCAGGCAGCGGGATCGGATGCAGCGGAGGCCGGCAGGGCTTCAGGTGCGCATCGTGTACTGCACAGAGAGCGCAGTTGTGCAGCAGTGCCTCTGTTTCGCCGTCCATGCCAGGCCACCAGAACTTATCCCGGAGACGCTGCTTGGTCCGAACAAGTCCCTGGTGCGACTCATGCGCGTTAGAAACCATATGAGCGCGCAGTGCCGTTGGCACGACCAGCCGCTCCCCCTTGAAAAGGAGAGGGCCCGAGCAGGACAATCCTTCTCGCACAGAAAAGTACGGTGCCGTCTGAGCGTCGGTATCCTGGCGCGACCGCGGTCAGCGGCTACCGACGTACTCACGGACAGTAGCAAATATCGCATCCGCCGCCGAGACATCACGCATCTCCGTCTCAGAGATGGCGGCTGGCGCCGTGAGATGAGCGATCATCACGGCGTCTTCATCCTCCCACTCCGAAGTAGGCAGGGGCAGGCGCGACAGACCGTCAGCCACCAGGTTTGTAGCCGACCGGATATACTCTACATCGAACGCGTACTCCATCAAGCGTGCCTCCCACCTGGCCACTCGGCAACCGACCCGGTTGGACCCCTTGGGCCCGTAGATGGCGCAGAGTGCCTGGTGGTCCGTCCTCAGCGTGAACCTTCTACTCCACAGGTAGGGACGCCACCTTTCTACCGCCCCCACGCAGCACAGTGCTTCCTTCTCTACGGTGGAGTAACCTTTCTCTGCATTAGAGAAGGTTTTTGAGGCGTACGACACTACCTCCTCCGCTCCCTCGACCGTCAGCTGACTGAGGCGAGCTCCGCAACCAACATCACTAGCATCGAACGTCAGCACAGTGTGCTTGGCCGGGTCGAATGCTAGTAACGCAGGCGCCTGACCCGCCGAACTACTGCAGAATGATCTGGTGACCACACGAACGGGTCGGCTTTGAGAGCCGCCCGCAGGGGCTCGACCAGCGTCGAAAACCCAGGCACGAATCGGGCGTGGTAGCTCACTGCACCGAGGAACGCCTGCAGCTCGCGGGCGTTGTACGGGTCAGAGCTCTGCACGAGCGGTGCGATCCGCTCCGGATCGATACGGATCCCGTCCTCTGCTACCGCGTACCCGAGGAACTGGATCGAGTTAATGCTGCACACACGCTTTGCGGCGTTAATCTGCACGTTGTGCCGTCGGAAGGCAGCCTCGACCGCAGCAACTCTGCGGTCGTGCTCGGCACGTGACGCTGCATGGACCACGACGTCGTCTAAATAGACGACCACACCCTCCAGACCACGGAAGATGCCCTCCATCACCTGCTGGAAACACGGACCAGCACTGGACAGACCGAAGGGAACCCGTGTGAACCGCTTGAGGCCCACCGGAGTAGAGAACGTAGTCAGATGCCGGCTGTCCGGATGGAGGGGCAGCTGGTGGTAGGCGTCTTTCAAGTCCAGGTTTGTGAACCACCTGGAACCACGCAGTTCGTGTAGCATGTCCTCCATGTGAGGAAGGGGGTAACCGTCCGTTACAACCGCCCTATCCACCTCACGCAAGTCTACGCACAGACGCAGGTCCCCGTTCCACTTTTGTCCCACTACCAGGGGTGACACCCACTCCGAAGCAGTGACGGGTTCGATGACCCCTGCCCGCTCGAGCTCTGCTAATCGCTCTCTCACCTTGGCACGGATGGATCACGGAAGGCGTCGCAGAGGCTGACGGACAGGTTGGACGGCAGGATCGATGGTCACCTTGTGCTGGAACCCGGTGATCGGAGAAGGTCAACAGGAAGGCTTGGCAGGGACGGCAGGAGGAGGGCTGGGTCCATCCTGTGACACATCCTGTGGCGTACACGGTTATTTACAACATTCACGCCGAACACTTCCATCACATCCAGTACCATGCTCGGAACACCGTGGGGCATGACATACACTTTCCGCAAACTGTGTTGCCCTTGTACCTGACTGGTACCTCACACGTACCGAGCATCTGGAGCTGAACTTCACCATACGCCTGCAGAACCTCTGTAGGTGGCTGTAGCACAGCATTCGTGGGCACGTAACACTTCGGAAGCAGTGTGACAGGTGAACCAGTGTCCACTACCATGCCAACATTCCTACCACACACTGACACTGTGGCGGCTCGCAGCTGGCCCTGGCCCACAGCTAAAACACTCATTGCATGTACAGCTCGAGCACCAGTGACTGTACGAGCACCCGTACACAAAGCAGCATAGTGACTCTTTTTCCCACAGTTGTGACATGTTACGTTCCGAGCAGGGCACGCGGGGCTCGTTGCATAGTGCTCCCCGCCACAGCAAAAACACGTGGGTCGCACATCACTACTGGGGCCCGGCCCTGGCCTGGGTTGGGTCACTGAACCTGGCCTGGGTCCGGCAGGGCACCGCCTCCTGGCCCTGGCCCGCTGCTGCGGGGTGACGACCCCGACCAGCCCCTCGGAAACAGGGGCCCGCTGCATTGCCGTAGCCTCTCGGGACGCCGTCTCCACCGACTCGGCGATCTGCAGGGTCTTGGTAAGGGTCAGGTCGGGCTCCATCAGCAGGCGTTGCCTGAGAGTGGCTGAGGAGGTTTTCTCCATTTCTCCACTACTTGGTCCCGTATAAACTCCTCGGCCCTCTCACCGTAGTCGCACGTGGCGCCCAGTTGCCACAGCACACACACCCACTGAGCAGTGGTCTCTGAGGACTGTTGCCGCCGGCAGCGGAACCTCTATCGCTCGCCAACCACGTTAGTCTTGGGGCCGAAAAACCCTTCAAGCACACGTTTGGTGTGCGCGAGGTCTGTCTCACCTTCTGCCTTGGGCACCGGAGGCGGCGTGAGGAAGATCCGCTGACCCTCACTCCCCAGACAGTGAAGCAGTGCTGCCTTCTGGCGAGCAAGGCTGAAGGTATCGCCCCCGATCGCAAGCAAATAGTTGTCAAACTGGGCGATCCACACCGACCATGGCATGGCCGGGTCACCCGGGGACGGCAAAAATGGCGCAGGGGCTGACTGGAAAAACTCCATTTCTCCGCACAATATCTTGTCCTCGTCGCCAAAATATGTTACGTCTTTATGTAATCGATTGTCCAAGTCGCCGGATACTCTTGCAAAGCATATCTGGCCTTCAGCCGCAGAGAAGTACGCAAGAAAGAACAGCACGTGTTTGTATTTTAACTTAGCAGGAAGAAAGGAAGTTCCGTACAACACCGTCATGTAGCAAAAAAAGTATGAATGTAAACAAATGCAATAATGGCGCGGCGCGGCAAAACACGGCAGAAACAACGCAACCAAATAAAAACATAATGTAACAAGCGCGACACAACATGTACGAAAGTGGGTACGGAACTGGGCCGATTGATGAATAGACGACACGAGACCGGGGCTTGGACGTTCTGCTAACGAGCCCAGCGCTTTTCCGACTGGCATGCAGGCAGGAGGGTTACGAACGATTGATCACTGTAGGCACACGATGTTAATACTCTTAGATTAAAATAACGGGTTCATTTTGGCTCATTTTCTGGCCTAGGTTCACGATGACTTTAAATGTCAAAGGAATTTTAGTAACGGCAGGCTCGCAGGGGAGGGGGTGTAGTTTAACAGCACGTCGACTGGCCAGCGATTGGCCGCCAGTAAATCGAATGGGTATCCGTCATGGGTGAGGGTGAACAGTATATGTAACAGTTCCGCACTTCAGTACTTACGTTAGACACTGATAGAACGCAAGGGCCGGCTCATTCGGGAGAAGTATTACAGATAGGACGCACGGGTTAGAGAGTCAATAGCACGTAACTACCATACCATACCGCCTCAATAGCTGCTAGGACGGGTCCATCGGATCATGTTTGCCGCCAACCGGTCGGTCCGCCATCTCGCCGGTGACAACCCCAGCGGTGGTGAAGCAAACTAGAGGTTCAGTTTCCCCTTTCCCCCACCAGGTGGCAGGCCAGGAGCAAACCGTAGCCAGTAGGCGGAATGTGGTCAGAAAGCAGAGGTGGTACGGCTAATAAAACCTGGAATTAAAGGCCTGCAAATAAATCTGGTGCACCACCAGAATAGTTAAAGGAAATAGTTCACCTTCGGAAAATTTATCAGAAAAGGATTTTATTATATCTTTTAATACAGTTTCGTTTTTTCTTTTCAAAAATGTTCCTACATCGCGCCAATTCAGGACAGAAGGTCGTAAATTATTAAGTTTATGGTGTGCGTTATTGGTCTGCGCAATGCGCATGCTCCATGCAGTGCTGGCACTTTCAGATGGTACGGTATATCATATATGCGCCGCATTTCTTCGCCAAAAAGTCAAATATCTTCGGCTGGAGAGTCTTTTCAGACCAGAACAGTTGCAGATAGGGACTTCTCAACACGGGCTACAAAACTGCTATTTCAATTAAAAAACCCATGTTGAAGGTGAACTATTTCCTTTAACCCGGCATTGACTGGGGTCTGAGCAGAATGCCATTGACTGGGGGGGGGGGGGGGGGGGGCGTTAAACGCCCCCGAAGTTATCTTCCGAACCAATGATCGCAGCGAGACACGCAAGACGGCATTCGAAAGTTCTCAATGAGACAAATCTACATCATGCTCAAAAATGTCAAAGTGAGGTCAAATATCAGGTCACGGTCAGGTCAAAGGTCAAAATCGGCGTATTTGAGTTTATGGGCCATACTTTCCATTCAAAGCCTTCGATTGCGACCAGTTCCACCCAAAATGCTGCCAAAGGTATGATACATATCCCGCATGAGCTAAAGTGAGATTGTTGGGTAAGGTCAAGGTCAAGGTCAGGTCACAAAAGGTCACTATTCTCAAAATATCTACGAAAGTCATACAACACATGTGTTATGAGTTATTTTCCACGTATAATTCGATAGTAATAGTTATTTTACCACCTGACTTCATTTACGTGAAGTAAATGTCCATTTTAGGTCAAATTCAAGCCACCGAAGGCCAAAAATTTTCATTGTTAAATCTAAACAAAAAAGGCATGTTGCTAGACCAGTTTTGTCTCAGAAATACAGTGGCGGCATTTATTTGTCTGTATCGAGTCAATAAAAGCCAGAAAACGCAATTTCAAAATATGACGTCATAGCCCATACTTTAGATGTCATAAGTCCGTCAAAAATGGAGCTATCAGTTTGAAATTTGGCATGGTAGCTGCCTATGTATGTTTCTCTGACATATCTTCCAATTTTTTAATATTGTAGATTTGTTTGATTTTGTGATAATTTTCCCCAAAAAAACTTTTTTTAGTTGTTTTTTTGGTCAAAAACTAAATTTGTAAAAAGTCCGAGATAACAGGGTTGTAGCCGTTGCAATTTGATATATTTTTGGCGCTTTTATTGCATTTTTCTTCAAATGTAGCATTTGTACAGCCGGGCAAAGTTTAGCTGATTTTTGTGTAAAACTCGTGTGTAGTGACGTCACCAAATTCGCTATACCTCGAAAACATTTCGACGAAATGTCTTCATTTGTGCACACAGGACGTAACCATGATCTATAAGAAGGTAACCACAGTTTCAGGGTGATATCGCTTATAGTTTTTTTTAGCTATTGCGAAAATTCATCAGGGGGGAGCATTAAACACCCCCAGTCAAATGGCGGGTTAATAGGACAGCTATGTTATACCAGAGTTGACATTGCTAGGATACTCAATTACTCACCTTGGACTGTTAGGCAATAATGCCTACTCTAGCTCTCTCCAGATTTGCTCACTCACAAGTGAACTGAACAGTTGGACGCTCTGAATATCTGGCAACATCTGGTAACTGAGTTGGGCTGTTTGGCAGGTGGCAGCCTCAGACGCGCACACAGTGCGACTACGCTCTGAATATCTGGCAACATCTGGTAACTGAGTTGGGCTGTTTGGCAGGTGGCAGCCTCCGACGCACACACAGTGCGACTACGCTCTGAATATCTGGCAACATCTGGTAACTGAGTTGGGCTGTTTGGCAGGTGGCAGCCTCAGACGCGCACACAGTGCGACTACGCTCTGAATATCTGGCAACATCTGGTAACTGAGTTGGGCTGTTTGGCAGGTGGCAGCCTCAGACGCGCACACAGTGCGACTCCACTCTGTATATCTGGCAACATCTGGCCAGTTTCGCTGCGAAGTCTCGCTGGAGGCACCTTCGTTCGACACGTTCTATGATTTCGGAGACATGATTGTCGTCGGTAAGAGTGCTTGTTGCTTCAGTCGGTGATTGGACAATGCATCTATAAATTATGTTTGCACTCTGGCTTGCTCTTATGTTCGGCTTGCTCGTAGTTGCTTAAAGATTATTCAGTCAAGTCTAGTGCTGTTCACTTGTCTCCTGTCAACGGAGAAGATTTATGTAAGGGACTTACTTGTGTACACACTGTCTCAATCAGTAGCAATCTTTCGTTTAGTTTCCTTCATGGCTTGTGACATTCCCCTATAATCGGTAGAGATTCACCGACGAAGACTCATTTGACCGTCTTGGTCGGTTATCATGTGCCTAATGCCGTTCCTATTCCCTCTGGGCGGGATCAATGCTAATACTCAGGGCGGGATCAAAGATAATACTCTGGGCGGGATAAAAAATAATACCCGCCCGGAGTGCGCCCTTCCATGCCACTAACCAGAGCCCGCCATCCCTCTCCCAGTGATCAGAGCCTGACATCCCCTCCCAGTGGTCAGAGCCTGCTGTCCCCCTCCCAGTGGTCAGAGCCCGACATTCCCCTCCCAGTGACCAGAGCCCGCTATCCCCCTCCCAGTGGTCAGAGCCCGCCATCCCCCTCCCAGTGACCAGAGCCCGCCATCCCCCTCCCAGTGACCAGAGCCCGCCATCCTCCTCCCAGTGGTCAGAGCCTGCTGTCCCCCTCCCAGTGGTCAGAGCCCGACATCCCCCTCCCAGTGACCAGAGCCCGCTATCCCCCTCCCAGTGGTCAGAGCCCGCCATCCCCCTCCCAGTGACCAGAGCCCGCCATCCCCCTCCCAGTGACCAGAGCCCGCCATCCCCCTCCCAGTGACCAGAGCCCGCCATCCCCCTCCCAGTGACCAGAGCCCGCCATCCCCCTCCCAGTGGTCAGAGCCCGACATCCCCCTCCCAGTGGTCAGAGCCCGACATCCCCCTCCCAGTGGTCAGAGCCCGCCATCCCCCTCCCAGTGACCAGAGCCCGCCATCCCCCTCCCAGTGGTCAGAGCCCGACATCCCCCTCCCAGTGGTCAGAGCCCGTCATCCCCCTCCCAGTGACCAGAGCCCATGCTTTCGGCAGTTCGTCCGCGGCTGGGGCCGCAGATTCACGGTCTCCGCTCCAGTTACCAGCTGGGGGAGCAGCTGAACCTCAACTGCACCCTGGCCGGCTCCAAGCCGGCGGCCGCGCTCAACTGGTACATCAACCAGCAACAGGTACATACACGTCACTGCGGCGGGTCCAGATCGTAGTTTCCGTAAGACTGCAGCGAAATGATGCGACATGATAAATAAGCCTCGAGAAGTAGTAGAATACAGAGAAATAGATAAACATCATGCTATTTACGAGTTTTGGAAGGTAAATTAATCGGAAAACAATTCATTTATGATTAAGAAAGCTTTCTTTTTGATGCTTTCAAACTTTATAATGAGCTATGTGTCATAGCAATATATCTTTAAAGGGGAATATTGACCTTTTCCCACAAAAAAAAAAGGAATTATGACTTGAAATCGACAGACGAGGCCAACATAAATTGTAAATTGATCGCATTTTGCATATACAAATTCCTACCGAGGGATATTTCAAGTTAATGTTGATAAGCGTTCCACGCTTCTAACGACCGGTACTCCCAAGTACTTGGTAACAAATTTCGGTCCCCACCAAAATCCGTTATCGCTTTTTGACGAAATGGTATGGAAAATACAATCGGTCCCCGCTTGCTTGGCTGCGCGAAGAAGCGTCGCCGTTGGCGTCGGTGGTGCCGTTAATTTATTTAGGGTTACACTAAATACTTCGGAACCAATATTCGGTGGCTATTGCAAGCTTTACCGATCCGAATTACGCCGACCAAAATAGGTATTACAGCGTTTTATCTTATCTTATCTTATCTTATCTTATCTTATATTATTTATTATAAAATGTCCGTCCGTGCGTGCTTGCGTGGTACGTACGTGGAAATCAAATAACGTAACGGTCATACACAAATCGGTTAATAACTCAACAACCGTTGCAGCTAGGTACGTGAAATTGGGCACGCAGGTCCGGTGGCAGAGGTGCACCACTGTATTACAATTTCAACAAAATCCGACATACGTATCGGCCGCTGTGTCGGCGACAACTGTGTCATTGGTTTAACATAGGCAACGGCCAAAAGCACAAATCGACGAAAACGATCAAACGTGCGTCGATCCCAGGCCGATAACTCGGAAACTGAGGGTCGCAGCGACATGCAAAAAATACGATTCGACAGAAAGTACATTGGCCTGGCGTGTTACATGTCGTTTAGAGCAAAGGTTAGTTCAAGTCGAAAGTTATGACAACTTACATAAAAAGCGGCATTTTCAGTATTTAAATCGGTACTCGGAAACTGTTGAACATAGAACGCTGAAACTTCACCACTTTGCAGGCGAAGGTACTTTCTTTAAATTATATCTGTAACACAAAGCTGTTTGAGTAATATTTAGGTAGGCTGACAGGCGTTGCAATATTTTTGCAATATTTTGTTGCCATTATATTCTTCCCAACACCGTAAAGGATAACACAAAGACGAGTTTTCAGAAGAAAAAAACAACAATATACACCCGGATAGCGCCGTCTTTACTGACCACTATCCACCAAAAATATTTTGTTTCTAGCTAATAGGTAACTTATGATGAAGACAAATGTGAATAATTCCTGACGCTAATAACGCTGCCTCAGCGGTCTGCGGGATCCGCGTGTGACCGGCCCGTAGTTCAGCCGCAGCCGGCAGGGGCGCTGAGGATTCCAAGCGCTGAGTTCAACAATGAACGCATGACTGGCGGGACGTGGGACCTCCGTCTGGGATATTTTATTGAAGCCGGATGACATATTTTCAGCAATTAAACGGCTAAACTGTGCAGATACTGTGCATGGCATGGAACTTGGGAGAAACACGAGGAACAGAACGAAAATGGTTTTGCTAAGTACGTCTCAAGTTGTATGCAGTAATGTGCCCGTCGTTGTGTTTATGTCTTAAAGGGAAATAATGACCTTTTGATTTTGTTAGCAACAATTTCTTAGGCTACTGTTATGGTTTTAAAATTATTTTATTTAAATTTAAGAATTAAATAAAATGATTCCCAAATTTAAAGTTGTAAGTTTGGAAAAAATACAAAACAAGTACCTTGTGTACTTCATGAAGGTCATTGACAAATTCGTCCTTCCCTACCATTGTTTACATCGAGTGCGGCATTTTTGGAGGCTCTGTGACGTTTCCGATCAAACTGATCCGTGAAGCAATCCGTGAAGCATTCGTGATGCATGACTGACTATCAGTATAAGTAATGAATAACAACAACATGCAAACTATACCAGCTCGAATGAAATAAGGGCGGAATTATTTGACCTCCAGGCAAGCAAGTATTCGCAAAGCACTCGGCACTGCGCCACAATAGCAAAAGGCGAGGGAAATGCATATTGCATACAATATTATTACGTCATAAGTTTCTGAAGTGTCAACTTCTATGAAATACAGTGATAGAATACCTTTAATAATGATTAACAAGAAAATTCAAACTTAAAAACAATAATTTGAATAAGTCTTTAATTAGCTTTCAACTCAAAATCAGATGTATTTTGCAATGCTACACAAGAATGGCACCAGTGACGTCATTAACAAAGCCTGCTACGGGACTTGGGTATACTAATCAGGAACAACTCGCCGCAATGGTTAAGTGCGCCGAGAAGCATGATAATGACTTTGTAAACAAATCGCCGACGCTAAATAGGTCGCCGTCGATGTGCATCGATGAGCTTCCGAATTAATTGCCAGTTTTGTGTTATTGTCTGTTAGTTTTTTTTGGGGAAAATTATTATTTTTCATGATAATATAAAGCATAGTGTTATATGCAGCCACAGACAAATTATACAAAACTCCTAATGTTGAAAACAAATGAATCGATTTTCACAAATTGAGGGTCGCAACCACTAACTATGCCGCCGTTGATGTGCATCGATGAGCTTCCGATTTTATTGCCACTTTTTCCAATCGCTGTTAGTTTGAGAAGATCGCCGGGCATATAATCACAACAAGCAGAACGCACAATATATTTTCCACTCCATTGCGTAAAAAAGCAATACGGGAAAAGCCCGCAGTTTGATGAGGACCAAAAGTACTTGCAAGTACCGATCGTTAAAAGTGTAGAACGTTTATTAACTATTACTTGAAATATCTTTCGGTAGGGAAGTTTTCATGCAAAATGTGATGAATTTACAATATATTTTGGTCTCGTCTGGCGATTTCAAGTGCTAACTCCATTTTTGTGGGAAAAGGTCATTATTTCCCTTTAAGTTTGCCTTGCAGTTCTGTCCAAATCGCTTCCATATCATATACATCGGACCAGGAAATGGACAGCGAACGAATTGGCTGGCTATATAAATTAGCTGGCTATATAAATAAATGGTTTGATTAACATATATACCTAAATCGGACCGGTTAATGCACATACAGTTCGTCGCCATTTATAAGTACATATATTTAATTTAAATTTCCCCAAATTGAATTATTGAAATAGAGAAGGTCGTTATTTCACTTTTAAATTGAGACGCGATCAATTTGATACCATACGTGTCATAATATAATGCAGAAAAATAAATCAAAAGGTCAATATTTCCCTTTAATCCTCGCCCGTGCAGCGTCCGATCAGTGCGTGACCGTGCACGGGGAGGGGTACAACCCCCCTAGAGTTTCGCCCCTAATTGGGCTAGGGCTTTGATTAAAAAACGAGTGTGTTGCTTGTCACGAGAGAAAGCCATTGCTACCCGATTTTGAGGTCCTAGGTCATTAGGTGACTTCTGAGGTCATGCCAATGACCTACAATTCAACCAAATTGTAAATGCGTATAAATTTAATTTAATCGAGCTAGAATCGCGAATGAGCATATCAGTATGCTAAATAGGTGCACAATTTGAAATCAGCGTCACAAAATGTCCTAGAAACTGCCAAATTCCAAAAAGGTAATGTCAGGTCATGTCATGTCATTTGAGATCAGTGACCTCGGTTGACCTGCTCGGGCGAATGACCCCAGTGGAACATATAATTATGTAAAATGGATCCTATATTTGAAATCAGCGTCACAAAATGCCCTAGAAACTGCCAGAAGCCAAAACAGTAATATGGGGTCATCGAAGGTCAGTGACCTCGGTTGACGTCTGAAAAGGTCAATCGAGGTCACAATCTCAATCGAAACCACAACTGTCATCTGGAAACACCTGTGCATATGCTCCTGAACAACAAACACTATGCAACTGCACAAGTTACAAAGGATCAATATTACGGGACGCCAGTTGCACCTGACATGACCTTGAAAAGCAGGTAAAAGGTCACGGGTCATGTGACTTACAACTTAAAATTTTCAAAATGTGTCAAATTGTTCACAAGTAGGGTACTGAAAGTTGCATTGCAATCGGTTGATATTTACGCGACTTATTCCCGAAAAACCGAGGGTGGGTGGCATCAACCCCCCCCCCCCCCCACCCTGCACTGGCGAGGGTTAAGGGCCAACCACAGCGGTAAAGAACGTTCAATTCGCTGTAACTGTCGTCTCTCCACGACAGGTTCCTCCTTCTCTGCTGGTTGAGCACGCACCGGTTCGGGGCGTGGACGGCCTTGAGACGGCCACGCTCGGCCTGCGAGCACCAATCAGCAGTCAGCGCGTGCGACACGGCCAGGTCAAGGTTAACTGCACCGCCTCGGTGGCCAACGCCTATTGGGAGAGTCGCATCGGCACCGTCCGCGTGGAGGCCGCTCAGAGGCTGTCACTGATGGAGAGCAGAGATCTGGTCAGAGGCGCTGCAGGTAGGTCTGAGAGCAGTGGCAGATTATAAGAGAAGAAAAGGATGATGAGAGGGGTGGGGGCAAAAAGTAAGGAGAGGAAGTGCACTTTCTTGCGGGCCGGTACTGCAAACATCAAGAGCAGTTGTCAATTATAGCCAGACCATCAATATTCAGTCATCACTACTCTCCTTAGTTATCTCACCTGGCTATCATCTCATTATATTCAATCATCGCCTTATCAATTATCGCCAGGCCATCACTATTCAGTCATCAATACTCTCCTTAGTTATCACCTGGCTATCATCTCATTATCTTCAGTCATCGCCTTTCTACAACACCTTGTTTTCGTTTATCACTTGCCCATTGTTGTCAGCTCGATGTTTATTCCAGATAACCGGAAAGGAGAGGCATTGTCGCGGATACTCATGACGTCACTGCTGGTGCTGCTGCCACTCATCGTAAGCTGAATCAGTTGTCTATGACGTCATTGAGTCCAGAGCTGGTGTATGGAGAGCAGAAACTTGTCCGATGCGAACTTGATGTGAGGCGATGCTGTGTGTGTGTGTGTGCGCGCGCGTGCGTGCGTGCGTGCGTGCGTGCGTGCGTGTGTGCGTGCGTGCGTGTGTGTGTGTGTGCGCGCGCGTGCGTGCGTGCGTGTGTGCGTGCGTGCGTGCGTGCGTGCGTGCGTGCGTGCGTGCTTGCGTGCGTGCGTGCGTGTGTGACATAAACGTGATTCGTTACGAAGCATCCTGAAGGCCCTATGCAGGATGGGGATGCTAAGCCAAGAGCATGCAGAGAATGGTAATGCGGCAAGACACAATGTGCTGTCAATGTGGCGAAATGGATACAAGAAGGTGGCTGCAGTGCTGTGGCTAAAGTGACAACAGTGACACTACCAAGATGTGAAGAGTGATGTGACCATGTCCAGTGCCGGCACCAATATCCTACAGTGACGTGGCATATGCTGCAGCAGTGATGTGAGGAGAAGCCGGGAGTCTGGGACCGATGCTGCAACAATACTGACGTATCAAAGGTGACATTATATACTAGTCCAGTGACGTATCAAAGGTGATAACAGAAACATGGTCGATATTGCGAGAGAAGTGATGCGGCCAAGGAGAGCACAGCATAAGTGAACGCATCTGAAAGTTGCATGGGTTCGAAGTACATACCTTTGAAACCTTATGGTACCCCTTTCACATTCGAACTGGCCATGTCAAGACATTTTGTCGAGATGCATGTAAGATATTGTAGTGCTGTCAACTATCGTTTAAACGCGAATGTTTTGTAAAAAGATGTTTACAAAAGATTGTAATCCGAATCTGTAAAAGGGGCTCGGAAGACGGTGCTGTCAGACAGCGACATGTGCGGTTGTGCATGCAATAATGAACGACTTTGTATATAATATCACCTCGTGAACCTTATGAAAACATTCCCTAAACCATCTGTGCGCTAGGAATGGCTGTCGGGGCTGGTTAGTGTGTGCTTTATGTTTAAGAGTACTTAAAATGGTTCCCCATTTCGGACTTCATCACCGAGTTGCAAGTCGATGTTTTTGACCCATGAGTTATTGTTTATTGACAGTGATCGAGAACATCGCTGTCTGTTTTAGCTCGCGTCTGACAATAATTGTACATTGTCTCCCAGTATGAACTATGGTTCCAGGAACAGTGTTGTAACACCATGATAAGTGTCCAGTGAACACCATGCTAAGTGTCCAGTGAATACCATGATAAGTGTCCAGTGTAATGTGAATATAGCGATTGAATCGTTCACCGATGGGAAGTTACGAGTGTGAATCATAAGTTCCTTCTTAGTTCAGAACTTGTAGGATGTAAAGTCCTCGAACATTGGAAGTAATAGCGGAGGCACATGCACATATATTTTACGAGAAGTAAGATATGTGCATCCCGTATTTTGCAACTTAATGCAGAATCCGTCCAACTAGACAACCCGACCTATTTCTTTACCAATGTGGTTTTGACAAGCTTGTTCCGGCACTGATGGAGAAGGTGCTGATAAGTGGTAAGTGGTAACGCCTGAGAGAAAACCAGGTTCGTCAGATCTGGGCGATCGCTGTACTGTGCGAAGAACAATTCTCCTTTTTCAATGGAAATCTGAGAGATCCAGGAACGATTCCGCTTTCCTCAAATAGTGATGATTTACATTGGTTTGATGGCATATTTCACCCTTGATAAATCGCTCATTGCACGTCCCCGTTGGCAGCATTACCTGAGATAAACTGATTTGCAACCTGATTCGACGGAAATCGGCAGAAAGCGGAAACAAAAATGACAACTATGCATTATGTAATTTGTTCGATGAACATAAACCCATATGGAGCAATAACATAGGAAATAGGTACCTATAAAAAGCCACGAACAAATGAGGTGCAGGTTAGGGAAATATTTTCAGCCCATATGCCTATTAATAACCACACAGGTGACAGGCAAGGTTTGCACTATTATTGAGACATCTCACTGGATGGCAATGATCAAAAATCGCAAAGCTGTCGCGTAAATCCAGCGATAGAACGTCACCAACAGATGTACATTGTACAGTAATCATCAAACTATATTGTAGAACGGAAGGGGCAACGAAATTCTTCCTGCAGCATTAGGTAAGGGAAATTCGTACAGATCCCAGCAATCTTAAAGGGACACTCCCACCTTAACATTAGTTTTGAGTTGAGATAGCCATCTTGTTGGATTTGCATTGAAATTAAGTAGGGTTAAAACAACCACATAGGTCTAATCAAAAAGCTATTCGACCTTGGTCCGGAATTGCTGCTCCAGCAGTGCCCAACTTGCTGGACCTAAGAGCTAATAGTGGGGACCAGGCCAGGACCATCTCCCCAGGCTAACTCCCACCAGGCTCCTCCAGATCCACATGGACCATTTATGCGAGGAAAAGTCGTTCTGCCTCTTGCTGCTTTCAGACCATTTGCACTGTTACCAGTTGTTTGTTACAGTTCGGTACATATGTATGCAGTTATTATTATCATATGTACTATTGAGCGCTGACTGCCACCGGCCATCGTGATTTACTATCCGAGGCTAATGTAGGTATATGAAAAACTACCTTCAATTCAATATTTATCATCATACCGAGATGTACAACCAGGAAAAGGAGCTACCTGACGCTTGGCTCCAATCACGGTCTGGTTCCAATATGAAAATTTAGTTTTCCACGACCCATAATTAAAATTGTCACGTCGCTTCGCGGCGTCACATCGGTGGACATCGTCATAACGAAGCCATCGTCATCGTCTTCGGTTCGTCGTAACGCTGAATTTAAGGAATAACATTTTTACCTTCTTATCCTCTATAAGGCCCACCGCCTATATTTCTGGGTTTTATCAGGCAAACCCCTAAAAAAAATCGCGCTGCTTGGTGGCGCTAAATAACAAGTACCTACTATAATACGAAAATCTACATTTCAAATGCAACAAAGGCACGCAGCAAATACACGCAAATGCACGCAAATGCACGCAAATACACGCAGACAAAAATGGGAGCTATTTTTCCATTTCAGCCGACCCTCCACTAAAAAATTATCGGCGACGCCCCTGCGAGTTGGTATGAGATACACGTTATTATTACTTATATGTGTATATGCTACGGAATACCGCGTTTTTTCTATCCGAAAAAAAGTGAATTTCTTAAGCTCAAATACCAAAATAGGGCGACCGGCCCAAATCCGCAGAGGGGAAAAAATGGGGGTACTTTTTTGCCACAAAAAGATGCCCCCCCCACGGAGAGAGACTGGATCCGCCAGTGGTCCCATATTGATTATAAGGATGGAGATATTATTTTGTCAGTACTACAGTAGATTGCAGGTACATACATACATACACTACATCTAAAAAAAATACATTTGTGATGTTGCGATTTTTGGCGATGGCGCCCCCTTGAGCGATGGCGCCCCCTTGAGCGATGGCGCCTCCCAACGCCAATTTGTCCGTACCACTTTTTTGGACGTGGTTGCACCCCTGCGTGGCACCCGCAGACGTCGAAATGAACCAAAATCATTCTTGATCAAAAATAGCTTTATTTATCTAAGCATTCGTTTTTATACGCTGAAGCATACAGGCGCTCAGGACGTGCTCCCTTTTGGCGGATTCGAGAAAGGAGATCATGTACAATTTAATCAAACTTAATTTTTATGTTGGCATACATGGAGGCCTGACAATTTGTATGGGGGACTAAAAGGACTAAAAGGACTATGTGTTACTACCACGTATCCGACGTATGATCCTGTACCGTTTCATATTTCAAACATGTTTTAGCTTTACCAGTGCGTGCCCAGCTCGGTCATCGCCCAAAAAGGCGTTTTACTGGTTGTAGCATAATGCTTTCTTGTAATCCCGTTGTGACGCCTGAAATACGTGCCTTTGAATTGTGTATGATAATGGATTTATATATTGTGATCGGGATGAAAGGTAAGCGAAGAGGGATTCCTCAATTCTTTGATTTAATCAATAATGCTTTCATGGCAGACCAAGAAAGTAGCAATGATGACGTTATCATGAATCACGTCAACGAAGACCGTGATCATCAGCCGATGAGGTGAGTTGCTTCATCTTCATCTTCTGAAAATCCACCAGTTTCCGCGATATGTGCCCGCTTATTTTGTCGCCAGCGCCAATATTGTCGAAATTGTATTCCGAAATCGGGCACATCCATAAATTTTTGGCTTAGACATTAGGGTGTGTCATATTGATGTCAATTGCTAAGGAGTAAAACGGCACTATGATTTTCCTTGGCTCTGAGAACCCAGAAAAAAACGATGCTTATGTTCGTTTTCTCCAACTCGCTAAACAAGAGCGGCGCGCAACACGATAAGTTTGCCATATCTCAATACATTAGCGACACCAGCGCCGCCCTGGTGGTGGAATATTGTACTGTAGGAGCGACCCCTGGCTGGGTGCGCCCTTGCCCGCCTCCCACTGAGCGCGCCCTTGCGCGCGGCCGGCGCTGGGGCGGGACGCGAGGCGCGGCGTGAGGTCAGTTGTGTGGACTTGTGACAGGTGAGAGGAGGGAGCAAATATAGAGCCGAGAGAGACACTGACTTTACTTAACATTGGCGCGGTCAAGGTAAGCGAGTCTACGTTCTTTATAGAAGTATACAATGTACTATGTTCGTTCTGACGACATGTACACTATTTTTCCATAACTGCAAGCAGTTATTGAACAATATTGTTGAATTATACTGATTCTTCCAAGCGAGCTGGAACAAAGAAATGTGTGTTCGTTTATCGACACAGCTGTTCGTTTGATTCCAGGCCGGGAGTTATAGCTAGAGTGTTTGTGTTGTGATACATTGTGATTAGGGTTAACGTGTTCGTTTTCTCGACACGTGTGCATTAATGGATTTACGTGTTCGTTTGAAGGGATTATACGGGTTTCCGTCCTGCAAGTAAATGCACTCTTTTGCAGTTGTATGAGCTTTACACACGTGTAAGACATAACACAGGGACTTTAATGCTCATTTAGTCCATTATTTCAGCAATTATCAGCGTTAAAACTTGGGCGTTTTTCGAGACTAGTATCAGATAACGAGTACTTGATCGGCACTACTGTCCACCACTTTTATCTCAAGATCAATTTTAGAGTTTTTAATTATCTGCAAGTCCTACACTGGATCACAAAATTATTATGCAATTCAAAACTGACGGGACTTCGTATTACTACACACTGTTCGTTGAGGTTTTGTGTTTTTGTGGTTATATTATCTCTGGCCTTATTAAACGGCTTACTATGCGGGTCGCGAGCAGCCCAAAGTTTTCGGGTAAGAGCAACGAAAGCTGGGAAAAGTGGCTTTCTCACTTTGAGCTTCGTCTTCGCGATATAGACGACGAGGAACGGGCCAAGGTGCTGATAGACCTGTTGGAGAGAACAGCCCTCGATTTGTGTACGAGGAAAACCCAAAAGATCTGACTGAATGCGAAACGATCAAAAAACCTCTTCAAAACAGATTTGGCGAGGACACTATCGCACTGCAGGCCTACGCGGAATTGAGTCAAGCAGAGCAAAAACCGGGGAAGGATATAGAAGAGTTTGGGGACATGATACTGGACCTGGTGAGAAAGGCTTATCTAGGAGCATCTCTCAAACAGAAACAAGATAGTGGCCTTAAACAATTCATTTGCGGACTGTCTGATGCAAACTTGCAAGAGAAGCTCATCTCAAGGGATGATGTAACTTCGATGGACCAAGTGGCTAAATGCTATAGAACAAAGGCGGGCATACTCGAGGCCATACGTGCGCAAAACAAAACTGGGTGGAGTGGCAATGGCAGCACGGCGAGAACAGACACCGGGTCACATGCCGAATTCCGTCATCGAAAAGGACACAACTGCATCGGTTGCCCAGATGAAGGTGCAGCTGGACCGAATTCAGAAGGCTATTGCGCAACTGGAGGTCAAGGCCAACCAAGATGACGCCCGGACACGGTACGTCAGAACCCAAAGGCGCTGCTACCAGTGCGGTGAGACCTCGCACTTCAAGAGGCAATGCCCGCAGCTCAGAAATCCCAACCAAGGTACAACACGGAATCAACAGCACAACACAGAATTGGGTCTGTAGACAGGCGACACAAAGAACATTTTGTGTCGGCTGCGGGAAATACGGTCACTGGATGGCAGAATGTTGGAGGGTTCCCACGCCAGGTACATCCGGAAGTCTGAGAGGAAGAGCAACCGAGGGGCAGGGACACGAGTAACGGCTGGTGCTACAGGCGACACATGGACATGTCGCCTGGGCCCTTGTGGATTCAGGGGCGGATAGATCAATGATTAATGAGGCGTTTGCGCGGAAGGTGTTGGGGAAGGATTTTTTTTTTATCAAACCAAGTTCGATTGGACGCATGACAGGAGCAGGAGGAGAGCCGCTAGTAGTATCGGGCCTGGCAGAAGTCCCGTTTCGAGTGCAGACCATGCATTTCCTGCAGCCGATGGCAATTATCCAGGGACTGGTGTATCAGGTCGTCTTGGGGAGGGATTTCTGTTGCAGGCACGGGACTGTTCTTGATGACGAAGCAGGCGTGCTCAGGCTAAAACTACAGGAAATACGGCTACCAACATATGCTGAGATTGGTCCGAAACGCTCCCGGGTTACGACATTTCGAGCACTGGTACTCCCTCCAAGGTCGGAAGCCATTGTGAACGTGACAGTTCAACCCCTGGACGGCAGCCGTTGCCCAGAAAAAGGAAAACCATGGCAGGGCGTCCTGAAGCCAAGGATGGGCACGGGACCGCAAGAGTGGTTAGTACCCAGGTCGTGGCCACGGTAGCCGAAGACGAGACGATGCCAGTCAAAATCGTCAATTTGGCTACAGAAGAGGTCACAATCCCGACAAGGACAGATCTCGGGAACTTTCTACACGATCCAAGATGATGGGGAAGGGCACTATGAGTTATTCAATCGAAACGATGCCAGACAGCCAAAACGCAAATCCAAGGTTGACGAGGTGATCACAGAGCTCAACATCGATGACGTAGCAGTATCAGAGGCTGGAAAACGGACACTCAAGGGACTAGTCACAGAGTACAGCGACATCTTCAGCACAAACGATAGTGACATCGGGAGACCAACGCTACTGAAACACCACATCGAGACGGGTGAGGCTCAGCCAATAAGGCAGCGCCCAAGACGTATCCCACTGAAGTTGAAGGAGGAGGTGGAGGAACAAAAGAGCAAGATGCTCAGAGACGGCAGCATCGAGGAGAGCTCGAGCCCCTGGTGTTAACCCATCGTGCTGGCAAAGAAGAAGGACGGCAGCTTCAGGTTCTGTGTCGATCTCAGAGCGGTGAATTCGGTGACATAGAGTCTTCTACACCCACTTCCACGAGTCGACGACACACTGGACAGCCTGGCAGGTGCTCGTTATTTTTCGACCCTGGACATGGCGTCGGGATACTGGCAAGTGGACCTAGCGGAGGAAGACCGAGAGAAGACTGCGTTCAGCACCGGTAAAGGACTGCATCACACCAAACCATGGCCTTCGGATTGAAAAACGCAGGTCCCACGTTCCAACGGCTAATGGAGCTGGTTCTGGCTGGAATCGATGCGAAGAGTTGCCTGGTGTACATCGATGACATCCTCATATTCAGGAAAACCGAGCAGTCGCATCTGACAATTCTGGAGGATATGTTCCAGAATATCAGAGAGTCGGGGATGAAGTTGAAGCCCAGAAAATGTGTCCTGGCAAGAGACGAAGTGGTCTTCTTGGGACACAAGGTAGGAAGAGAGGGAGTTCAGCCCGATCCAGCCAACGTCGCAAAGGTGCGAGAGTGGCCGACCACCACGAGGCCTGAAGATCTCAAAAGCTTTCTGGGCCTGAGTGGCTACTACTCCAGATTCGTTCCGGGATATTCCGATCTAGTGAAGCCATTGAGAGAAGCAGGAGACAGACGAGGGCCAATTATTTGGTCGGAGAAGATTCAAGAGAGCTTTGAGGAACTAAAATTAAGACTGACGTCACAGCCAATCCTCGCCCTGTCAGCTCTCCAGGGGACCTTCACACTGGCCACGGATGCATCCAACACGGCTATTGGGTTCGTGCTAACCGAGACGGTGAAGGGCGAAGAGAGGATTGTCGCATATGCCAGCAGGGTGTTGAACAAAACTGAGCGAAGATGGCCGACCTATGGCAAGGAACTCTGAGCCGTTGTGTGGTCGATTAGACACTTCAGACAGTACCTGGTGGAGACATCCTTCGCGGTTCTTACGGACCACAAGCCCCTGCTGAACCTACCTCTCTCCATTGTCGTCGAGAACGACGCGACAGGGAGAGGGGGAGATGGGCCGTGGAGCTGAGTTCCTACGACTTCAGGGTAAGCTACAGAAAGGGCAGCGACAACGGAAACGCCGATGCAATATCCAGACCCGCGACTGATGCATCCAACGACGAAGAACAGAAATGCGAGGAAGCAAAGACAGCAGCAGAAGCCTGCCTCGTGGCGAACACCGAAGATCAAGATGTCGAGATGGAGAAACTGGCAGCGGAACAGGAGCAGGACGTACTTCTTGTGAGGTAAGAAGCTGGGTGTCGAAGGGTCAAGTCCCAGCGAAGAAGCACCTCAGGAAGTTGAGCCGGCAGCTACGTTCACTGGCTCGTTATTTCGACCAGCTGCTCATCAACGACGGGATCCTAGGCATCAAACGAGACCACAACGGGAAAGAGGGCGTCCGAATCCTGCTGCCCAGGGTATATCGCACCATCATCCTGCAGATGCTCCACGACGACCCAATGGCGGGACATTTGAGTCAGGTCAGGACTAGAGCGTAATGGATTATTTGTCAAAGTATGTTCATGTCTTTCCGATGCATAATCAAACCACAGAAACGGTAGCAGACTGCCTGCTGAAGTTGGTCCTGGAACAAGGAGTTCCGAAACGTCTGCAATCAGATCAAGGTAGGCAGTTTGAGTCCGCAGTGTTCCAGGAGCTGTGCAAGAGGCTGGGCATCCAAAAGACAAGAACAACTCCATACCATCCCCAAAGTGATGGTATGGTTGAGCGGTTCAACAGAACGTTGAAGGATATGGTGGCGAAGTATTTACAGGCCAATGGCTCGGACTGGGATGAGGTGGTTGGAGCGGTAGCCTTTGCGTACAACACATCAAAACACACAGCCACGGGGTACACGCCATTCTTCCTGGTCCACGGGCGCGAAGCAAGATTGCCTGTGGATTCACTGGTGAAGCGAGTGCAGCAGGTGACCAGCATAAATAGCTACGTGGAAAACAACTTACGACACCTCTATGCAGCATTTGAAAAGGCTAGAGAAAAACAAAAAACAGCAGCGGGAGAGATGGTAAAGAGAAACGAGGAAACGCAGCGAGAACTAGCTTATCAACCAAGGAAAAAGTATGAGTTTTAAACTGAGATAGCAGTTTTGTAGCCCGTGTTGGGAAACCCATATCTGCCAGTTTTCTTGACTGAAAATACTCTCTAGCCGAATATATTTGATTTTGTTGGCGAAGGAATGCGGTGCTGGCGAAAGAATGTGTTGCTGGATGGAAGAGGCTATACCATCAGCCAATCAGCTTGCAGCTGGTGCTAGCAAGCGAACCGCCGGCCGCCGGTTGGCACATCTCTAATGAGAGTCTATCCTTACGCGACTACTTTCGAATCTGATTAGCTGAACCATTTTTTTAATTCGCGTGCGTCAGGAGTCTGACTCGGAGAGTATGCATATAATTTTGATAAACAATAATAATATACGGCCTTCTGTCCTGAATCGGTGCGATATAAGGCCATTTTTGACAATATAAAAATAAATTGTATTAAAAAATATACTCAAAACGTGTTTGGAAAATTTTCCAAGTTGAACTATTTCCTGTAACCCTATTCCCTGCGGGCGGCCAGAATTACGTTAACCTGCGGGGAAGGATAGATTCTGCCCCCCCCCCCCCAGAGATCTCGAGAACCGCTCGGTCGATTTCGATGGAAAAAACGCCATTTGATTCGTCATGACAAGATCTCTCTTTTTGGACCCCGAATTTTTTTTTCTCTCCAAAAATGGGGGGCCAGGGGGCAAAAAATCCAAAAAATTTGGGTGTTTTTTAATGGTCATTGCGGCCATGAGGCTCAAACGATTTTATGCCCCAAACGTTTTTGATCTTCAAATGTATTGGTCTTTAATATATTATAAGACAACAAAAAAAAAATAATAGGCGTATTCAGGCAATGTAAAATGGGGTGATTTTCTGAAGACGAATATGTGCTGTTCGTGATTGTTTGCGACGACATGAACGTCACATGTGGGCATTATATACTGTAATTTTTCTTAATTTGATATATTTCGCATAGGCGGATCCAGGAAAAAGCATGGGGGGGGGGGCACCATGCGCGCAACTCTTTATCATCTTACTAATTTGAAGTTGGACCTAATTTGAGGGTGGGTATCGCCTCCCATTTGTTTCCCTGAGTGCGCCTCTGCCCCAAAAAATATGTACAATCCCAGTATCTATGATGCATATTGCATTGAAATTTTTCTGACGCATGTATTGCATTGCAAACCACGAAGGAAGTATGCGCCGCAAAACTGCATTCGTAACACCCTCCCAAAAACAGGAGCCTGGAACCGCCTCTGCTGGACAGATTTTTCAAAATTTTGACAACACGCGCCATTCAATTTTGGGAAACGTCACAAAGTTTCAGTACGCTAGGCTTACCAGTTTAGAAACGGCAAGTGAAAAAACACCGGGGGGAGCAGAATCTGCCCCCCCCCCACCCGCAAGGAATAGGGTTAAGTAGAAGTTACCCGCAATTGAAGGATTAAGGACTAGGGCATGCGTTTGGTGCAAGTTTGAAGTAAAATCAATGCATTATTCCTAGGAATACTTTTGTTACCATTGAACCATCTTTCCGGATCAAACTTTTTCTCCGCTTGAAACTTGAAACCCGGTACCTACATACCAGTAAGGTGCCGTAGTAGGTGATGAACGAGCGAGCGCGAAGGAAATGTATGGGAAATTTCAACTCGATCGGGCAAGTAGTTTCTGTGATATAAAAAGGGTGTGCACGTGCGCACGTGCAGAGGCACCCCACCACTGACTTGTGGGAAACTGGCGGCTGAGAGGTCCCTAGCCATACCACATTTGAACACAATCGGCTCAGCCGTTCCCGAGATATATAATAGGGGTGTGCACGTGCGCACGTGCAGTCACCCCACCCCTGAGTTGTGTGAAGTAGCGGCTGAGGGGTCCCTAACCACACAACAAATTTGCACACAATCTGCCCAGCCGTTGCATAGTTATTGCGAGAAAATACATTACAACACCTCTCACGCGGCACGCGCCACGCGCAGTGGTAGTCACTCACATGAGTCGACACTGGTCTCAAACAGGATCGGTTAGATGTGCTCAGCAAAGAAACCCGCTTGACAATCGGACGTGCAGTTGCAGAGATATGAGCCTCTCAAAAGCGTCGCCACGGGTCGGGCCGGGCCGGGCCGGGCCGCTCATATTCAGATTTGTTCCCATATACCACGGATGGACGAGCGAGCGGTTCGTGCTCGCTCGTAATAAGTATTCCATGTAGCAATAATAAATGTCAACTTGTGTTGGCAATGCCCCACTGAGGTGACCGAAACAGGGACGGCGATGGTAAGAGAGTAGTTGATTACTGGACTCGAGGCCGGATCCAGAATGGGTCGTTTGGGTGAGTTGGGGGGGGGGGGGGGATCCCCAAAAGTCTCACACAATTCTGAAAACTCATCGGATTTCGCTTGCTTGTGCATTGATAACTGATTTAAAACAAACTTTAATTAGTAAAAGTTGTTTATATTATATATTATCTCAGGAAATATGTCGAATTTGCGTCGATTTCAGGTGGTTGGGGGGGGGGGGCATGGCCCCCCTCTGGATCCGCCCCTGACTGGACTTCTCTACAGATAGAGGTGTGCAGATAAGCACAGTTTAAAACTAGTTCGGAAACACCTAATGCAAAGTCAACAACGCTAGCTTTGTCTTCGAAAACTGGGTGGCTTGGCCTTGAGGTCGCTCACTGTGGGATAACTTTGTGAAGAGTCTTGCCGCTCTTGTTTGCTCCGAGCATATTCTCAAGTCCTTCCCGAGCCTTCCCCAACCTCCGGTGTGTCCAGGACGCGGACTTTTCCTGATTCGTTTCACCCGCTTCCGTGTCAGTTCAGCGCTCGTTTGGAGGCAGCACGGATGCCATTATAGCTCGTTAAATCCCCTTCCGTGGACTGGACCTGACGCGAAGGTGCTGATAATGGAGTGGTGCCAACAAAAGGAGACAAAGGCTTGCGGAGACTGCAGACTGGTTATTGATTCGACACTGATTGAATCGATTGGAATCGTTCAATTAAAATTCATTGAATCAAAACATAATTGATGCACCACCAGATCTTTTGATTCATGAATCGTTATTGAATCAAAACCCGCATCAAATCAAGGCTGATTGAATCAAAAGATTTAACGATTCTTAACGATTAAATTACACTGGTAAATTGTGCAAACACATGCAGTCCCAGTGGCTACATTCATTTATACTGAAATACTATTGTTGTAACAATGTTTAATGATGATATATATATGCCTGTTTCCATTTGTATTGATTTGACATCAATTCACCTCATATGTTTAAATGTTGAATCAAACGTGAATCGATTAAAATATTTGTTTTGATTCTTTGAATCAGAAGGAATCAATTCTCAAAATTGTATCCGTGAATCGAACGGTGATTGAATCTTTCAGATTCCGAAATGAATCATGATTGAATCGTTCCAAAAAAGTTGAATCAATAACCAGTCTGGGAAGAGTGATCCCGACCAGAAATGATATCGAACATCGGGTTGGAGATAAGTTTAAGACAAAAATTGAAGTCGAACACAGCCACTCCTTTGAACCTGTCATAACTAGCTTACTAGCTAGTTACTAGCCTGGGTGTTGCGTACTCACTGAACGATACGATTCCTAAAGGGAATAGGTCACCTGGAAAGTTGTCTGCAAGTTCAACCATATGGTGCATCTTGAGCTCAAAACTACGAATACCCCTCGCCCTACGGGATATTTTTTCACCTTCGCCCTACGGGGGGGGGCTGACAGTCCCCCCTGTTAACGTCCAAACCAAGCAACTTAGAGCAATACGGTAAGAACCAGCATGTTGCCTGTCATGAGAGGAATCCAACAGTATGCGATGTTTAGGTTTCAGGTCAACGGGTGACCTTCCAGGTCAAGTGAATGACCTCGGATTTACCACGTCCAGAACAGCGATTTTGCTCTTCAGAAAACCTCAAAATTAGAAATTGATAAATGTAAATAAAAAGGCATGTTCCTAGACCAGTTTTGGCTCAGAAATACAAAAAAAATAGAACAGAAATACAAAGTAATTATTTGTTCGTACCATGTCCAAAAATGTCAAAAAAGTTATAAAAAATGACGTCATCAGTTTCTTACACTTAGGAAGCCTTCACTCAGTCAATAATGGAGATATTGCTTTTAAATTGGCATGAGTATTGTCGATACTCAGTTCTCTCACATATATTCTGGTTTTTCTAATATATTTGAACATTTTGATTTTGTGAGGATTTTCCCAAAAATATCAGTTTCTTTTGATTTTAGGGGTCAGAAACCCAATATTTTGCAAATCCGAGATTTCTATGTTAAAGAGAATGTGATTTTGTATCTTTGGTGAATTGAGTTTGCAATTTTCTTTAAAACTCTGTTTTCTACGATTTTTCAAATATTTATATTTTTTTTACCAACATGACGTCATCAAAACATTATTATCTCCCAAAATTCTTAACCAATTTCAAATAAATTTCTACATCCTACGTATAATTGTTGTACACTCAGCTACCAAAAATTTGAGCAAGATACACCCCATGTGTCAAAAGTTATTCAAGAAAAACCTCAGGGGGGCCTGTCAGGCCCACCTGAGGTAGGGCGAGGGATATGACTTTCGTTTGGACAACTGATGGATATATGTGGAGAAAGAAGTAAGTTTTTCTTTGCATTTCACGAGAAATCGTACAACAGCAGCTGGCGTTCTGGCTCCGCCTGACGCCAAGTACAGTCTCTGACAAGGGGCCGCCGCGCTGCCCGGGCGGCTGAGCGGATATTAACGAGGCGTCGTGATCAGAGACAACGTGCCAGATAGTGTACCTGCCTCCGGCGGCGAGCGTTCATGTCCCGACCGTGGCCTGGAACAGCGGACATGAAACCGGGCCCGCTAGTCCTGTGTCGAAATTACTTAAAGGGAGATAATCACCTTTTTCCACAGCAATGGAGCTAGCACCTGCAATCGATAGACAAGACCAAAATATATTGTAAATTCATTACATTTTGCATATAACAATTCCTACCGATAGATATTTCAAGTCATAGTTGATAAGCGTTCCACGCTTATAATCAGCAAGTACTCGGTAACGAATTCAGTAAATTTGCCTCCCTACGCATTGTTATTTATCATGAAGGTATGGAATATGTTTCCTGCACTCTATCTTTTGGGAATATGTGCCAAACTTTTATGAACAATCAACAATCATTTGAAAAAGTGCATTGAAATCGACAGTTTAACAGTGGCATATTACCTCACTTATTTAGTATCGGCGATTTGTTTATAAGTGCCCATTCAACAACGTTGAACAGATTGATGCAAAAGCGCCGGATGTTGCACTTTCCAATAGTGGAGGGAAAATACCGATCATTAATGCTCCCAAACTTGCAACTTTGAATGGGGGAATAATTTTATTTAATTCTTAAATTTAGATCACATCATTTTAATACCATAACGGTAGCCAAATCAATTGTTGCTAACAAACTCAAAAGGTGATTATCTCCCTTTAACGTAGGGAGGTAATTATTTCACCACAACCCATTTTTAGATCTGCTCTACAAATCTGATATCTCAGTCCAAGACCCCATGTTAAAGGTGAACTATTCCCTTTAAAATGCGAGAAGGTAAACATTAACACAAATGTTCAGCACTTGTGAGATAATGACTTCCATTCAATGTTTGCTTTAATGTAAATCAAAATGTTTTTTGCAACGCTAGTTGCAATTTATTAGGCACTGCGCGTTAGACTGCTCGCTCTGTACCTATTTCATTGGTGTGCGGCGGTACAGCCTATATCTACAGTCACTGAAAATGGCTACGTCACCAGCTGTCACTAGCTGTCACCTGCCGTCACCTGACATTACCAGCCATCGCCAGCCGTTACCAGCCGTCACCAACCGTCACCAGCCGTCACCAACTGTCACCAACCGTCACCAACCGTAACCAACGGTCAGCAGCCGTCACCAACCGTCACCAACCGTCACCAGCCGTCACCAACTGTCACCAATGGTCAGTAGCCATCACCATCCGTCACCGACCGTCACCAACCGTCACCAATGGTCAGCAGCCATCACCATCCGTCACCAACCGTCACCAACTGTCACCAATGGTCAGCAGCCATCACCATCCGTCACCAGCCGTCACGAACCGTCACAAACGGTCAGCAGCCATCACCATCCGTCACTAACTGTCACCAACCGCCATCCTCCATCACCTGTCTCCAGCTGCCATCTCCATCAGAACGCACCCGACGCCTGCCGCGTGTGTCACCGTCGTGCTACATCAGAATCGCGGAGCTGAGAGCCGCCAGCTTCCACCTCCTGCTGTCCGAGCCAGCCGATATTGACTCTGTCCATCGCTGCCGACCGTATATCTGGCCGCCATATCACACCTTCGCTCTGCTCAGCAGTATCAGCAGTGCCCCACACTGCCAGCATCACACTGCCAGCATCACACTGCCAGCATCACGGCTCGGCAGCATTAACAGCTGAGCTGCAGGAACGGTAGAAGCAGGGCTCAGTAACTTCAGCAGTACAGCATCTCAGCAATATCAGCAGTACAGCGTCTCAGCAAGGTCAGCAGCAGGACTCGGCAGCATTAACAGCTGAGCTGCAGGAACGGTAGAAGCAGGGCTCAGCAACTTCAGCAGTACAGCATCTCAGCAATTTCAGCAGTACAGCATCTCAGCAATTTCAGCACTACAGCATCTCAGCAAGGTCGGCAGCAAGACTCAATTGTATCAGCTCAGCCGATTCCATAGCAATATTTATAATCTGGATAAATCCCGGGCTCATCTCCCCACAATCACATTGCCTCATTTGTGTCATACTGAGAAACGGCGACACCTCTGTTCTAAACTCGGCACTGCCGCACGCGTTCCATGCATGCCGTGGTCTCGACTCCCGTACTCGGCGTCACCAGCTAGCCGAGCGGGAGGGGCAGGGAGGGGAGCGGGCGGCAGCGTCGGAACCCGGCAGACGTCCCAGTCAGTGGCGGCGCAGCAGCCGATTTTATAACCCGAATGAAAGCCCTTGGAGAATCTAATCACCCGAAATGGCCGCCTGGGACGCCGCCTAAGGATACAGAGCGGCGGGAGACTCGGGGTGCCCTCTGACGGCGGTGACCGGTGGGCCCGCCATCCGTCTGACGTCGGTGACCGGTGGGCCCGCCATCCGTCTGACGTCGGTGACCGGTGGGCCCGCCATGGTGCTGGGAGGGGGTGGGGTGTTGACCAGAGCCATTGGAGCGAGGAGGTTACCATGTCTGCACGCTAACGTGAGCTCATGTCACACAGCCGTGACACTCAGGTGACAGCCGGCCGCGTCAGCTGACTTTATATCCAGGTGACAGACTATTTGGTAATGCCCACTCAATACAGCAGCAGTGCCCTATTCCCATTCTGTCAGCCTTCATACAAATGAAGTTAATGTAAAATGAACATCTTGAAGCAAACATCTCTGTGTGCAGTTTCGTATCATATCTAGTTATGAGCAGCGCTTTTATTGGATTCCGCTCAGGGGCGACGGAAGAGGGCGGGGGGGGGGGGGGGGGGGGGGGGTAGCAGCGCCCTCTCCCTCACTCAAGAAGTTGGGGGGCAAATATATGGTTTTGTCTCCCCCTCCCCCAAGCAGTTTGTAAAAGGGGCCCTCCGGAAATTCTTTTTTTTTGCCGATAAAAAATTGCCCGAGGGCCCTGAATGTGTCCTCGATCAGCCAGAGGGGCTCTTGGTCGGTCCTCGGTCGTCCTGAGGGAGTCCTCGGTCGGTATAAGATAGCCATCGTCCGGTTTCAGAGGGCCCTCAGTCCAGGTGGAGAAGGTGGCCCTCCATCCTAAGATCCTCCTCCTCATTCTCCGGAGGGCCCTGGAGATTGCTTTGCCCTCCCATCTGAAAATAAAACCCGCTGCCACTGATCCGCTAAAATTCCAACGCTGGTGCGAGATTCCGCCAGAATCCCAGCGTTGCCGCTGGATTCCGCCAGTTTTCCAATCGAATGCTGCGCCGGGATTCCGCCATCCCCACAGCACGACTGAATATCTCCTCCTCCTGCAGTGTAGTCGGCCTACTCCGCGACGTGCCGAGGCGCGATAAGGCCTGTTGCCGAGGCCGGCCGACTGCCGCTGGTACCACCAGGGCGGAGAGTTCTGACAAGCCACCCATCACCTGGCGTTGCTGAGCAGTGTGCAGTGTGCAGTCAGCCCTACCCCAGGGCGCCGTCAGATGGCCAAGTTAATGATCTTTAGATTACCTCTGCGACGGCCGCTTCTGGGGCGCACAGGTCACATTTAACCTGGAACTGCGTCTAGATAGGATGCATTGTCCGGGGCCACACCTAGACTCCAATGTGGGAGAGACGGAACTTTTTTTGCTGTTCTCGGTTCTAAAAAATGTCCGATTTAGGCACTGCGACATCATCAATGTCGGATGATGATTGCACAAGCTAGGAGAATGAAACACTCGTCATTTCCGGAGCTAGCTTTCCGTTGTCAAGGACCAAGGTTATTGGTGTTTCACAAACGACGTACAATGACCGGCTTTCGTTATGGCCCATCTAGTAATGACAAAGGAGTGGAGAAGTCACTGGTCAGTGATAAATGTGAAAAGAATCATGAAAATAGCAAGACCAACAAACGTGCTTGGCTGCCCGTTCAATGCGGTAAAAGCGATGACGTCAACCTGTGGCATTTATACGAGCCTTTATTGACTTTGCAACGCATCCCCACAATCAGATTGGTTTTATGAGCAACGGAAACTATAACTTTCAATGAATCGCCATCAATAACCTGCGCCCCGGTGGGCCTGTGAGGCAACTTCGCCCTGGGGGGGGGGGGGGGTCAAAATGACCCCCTCACTAACCCGAAAAATAAAAGGGCTAAAAGACGGGGGGAAATCGTTCAAAAGCTCTCGAGAAGGACATTTGAAGTTAGTTTGGGAATTGTTTTTAGTTCAGGTCAATATTTAGGTCACTAGAGGTCACCAAAGGTCAAATTTTCCAAGTTTAGGACTTTGCACTAGTAACTCTAAAATATCTCGGGAACTATGATATCTAGGAACAAACGGAAACAGGAATCGAAAGCTCATGAAAAAAAAATCCGATTGGTGTCATCAAATTTTAGCTAAGGTCAACAGTTAAGGCTCAAGCTTCAGATGTCACCAAAGGCAATGATTGCATTTTCTTTCAAAAAAGGTTTTCGTCAATAACTTTTTATCGGTGAAATGCATAGAGCAATAATTTTAACACCATCGTGTTTGTCTCTTCAAGACACTTCGACATATATTGATGGTGACCTGATTATGTCAACTTCAAAATTTGACCTCGGGTCAAGGTCATTTGGTGACCCAGGGAGGTCATGTGCATATGGGGCGATGCGTCATGACGAAGCAAACACAGTGGTATCATTTGCACGTCTCTATCTTTATTCCATCCGGAGTTATTGTCAAACAAGTATTGGTGATCTCAGATGACCTCAGCTAACCTTGCAGAAGTCACCGAGCAACAATTGCACATGGGTCATCAAGAATGAGCTAAAATAACATTATTCTGAAATAGTAAGCCTCATCTAATGCATATTTTCTGAATATGAAGCATTTGTAGATTTCCCCATTGACTTACAATGGGGAGGCAACGAAATTGACCTGACCCTAGGTCACCGATATATAAAATCCTAGATATTTAAATTGTAGGTAGGTACTGATGTCCTTATGAAATTCTGTAATCTTGAAATATCTCTGACAAACACCGTGGCTTTGGCACGACCACACACATTTTTGGAGGTAAGGTCACTTGACGTGACCTGGTCCCCCAATCTTACCAAATGCCGTGATGCGTAAGTACGGCATGCCGTGAATGGAGCGCTCAGAATACCGCACTTGGGGAACCACGGTGTTTGGTTTGTTCAGGCTCATTGTCGAAATAGCTCATTTGGGAGAACGCTAGACTAAAGATAAAGATGTCCCCGGTTTTCAGAAGTTTTGCAGGCCGGCGCACCAATATTCCGTACTACGGCATTTGTAATATTGGGTGCGATCACGGCACTTGGTAATATTGGGCCCAGGTGACCTGACCTGAGATGACCCGAGGTCAAAACTTTCACACAATGTGAGTAGTTGATTCCCAAACTGCTGTGGCAAATTTGCAGGTGCTGCGCGCCGCCGTTTTCCCGCTATCCCCGAAAAACTCAGAGGGGGGGGGGGGGTGCGTCAAAATGACTACCCACCAGGGCGATGGAAAAGATATGCTTGATCACGATATAAATATGATTCCAAAACCTACCTATAATGGCAGCATACATCACATCGAGAGTTTCCACAGCTTTGACATGGTTCACTAGCCCCTCGCTGCACTAACTTGATTGGTCAACACCATGGTCATCAGAGCCTTTCTGGCCTGAGGTCTCTATACTGGAACATTCTTCGGCCACAGCGCGGGCCGACGGCAACACAATCCATCACAGCCTCGACATGGCGGCCGTCCGTGTCGCTTGGGAAAAACCCGCCCCTGGGCTGTGTTTGGAGAGAAAGCAGTGTCGCGCCCACTGTCCCAGGAGCCGTGCAGATACGGTGGAGCCAGGCCGGGCTGTCAGCGGATACGGTGGATACGGTGGAGCCAGGCCGGGCTGTCAGCGGATACGGTGGATACGGTGGAGCCAGGCCGGGCTGTCAGCGGAAACGGTGGAGACGGTGGAGCCAGGCCGGGCTGTCAGCGGATACGGTGGAGCCAGGCCGGGCTGTCAGCGGATACGGTGGATACGGTGGAGCCAGGCCAGGCTGTCAGTGGATACGGTGGATACGGTGGAGCCAGGCCAGGCTGTCAGTGGATACGGTGGAGCCAGGCCGGGCTGTCAGCGGATACGGTGGATACGGTGGAGCCAGGCCGGGCTGTCAGCGGATACGGTGGAGCCAGGCCGGGCTGTCAGCGGATACGGTGGATACGGTGGAGCCAGGCCAGGCTGTCAGTGGATACGGTGGATACGGTGGAGCCAGGCCAGGCTGTCAGTGGATACGGTGGAGCCAGGCCGGGCTGTCAGCGGATACGGTGGATACGGTGGAGCCAGGCCGGGCTGTCAGCGGATACGGTGGAGCCAGGCCGGGCTGTCAGCGGATACGGTGGATACGGTGGAGCCAGGCCAGGCTGTCAGTGGATACGGTGGATACGGTGGAGCCAGGCCAGGCTGTCAGTGGATACGGTGGAGCCAGGCCGGGCTGTCAGCGGATACGGTGGATACGGTGGAGCCAGGCCAGGCTGTCAGTGGATACGGTGGATACGGTGGAGCCAGGCCAGGCTGTCAGTGGATACGGTGGAGCCAGGCCAGGCTGTCAGTGGATACGGTGGAGCCAGGCCGGGCTGTCAGTGGATACGGTGGATACGGTGGAGCCAGGCCAGGCTGTCAGTGGATACGGTGGATACGGTGGAGCCAGGCCGGGCTGTCAGTGGATACGGTGGAGCCAGGCCGGGCTGTCAGCGGATACGGTGGATACGGTGGAGCCAGGCCGGGCTGTCAGTGGATACGGTGGATACGGTGGAGCCAGGCCAGGCTGTCAGTGGATACGGTGGAGCCAGGCCGGGCTGTCAGCGGATACGGTGGATACGGTGGAGCCAGGCCAGGCTGTCAGCGGATACGGTGGATACGGTGGAGCCAGGCCAGGCTGTCAGTGGATACGGTGGATACGGTGGAGCCAGGCCGGGCTGTCAGTGGATACGGTGGAGCCAGGCCGGGCTGTCAGCGGATACGGTGGATACGGTGGAGCCAGGCCGGGCTGTCAGCGGATACGGTGGATACGGTGGAGCCAGGCCGGGCTGTCAGTGGATACGGTGGAGCCAGGCCGGGCTGTCAGCGAATACGGTGGATACGGTGGAGCCAGGCCGGGCTGTCAGTGGATACGGTGGAGCCAGGCCGGGCTGCCAGTGGATACAGTGGATACGGTGGAGCCAGGCCAGGCTGTCAGTGGATACGGTGGATACAGTGGGGCCAGGCCGGGCTGTCGGTGGATACGGTGGATACAGTGGAGCCAGGCCAGGCTGTCAGTGGATACGGTGGAGCCAGGCCGGGCTGTCAGCGGATACGGTTAAGCCAGGCCGGGCTGTCATCGGATACAGTGGATACAGTGGAGCCAGGCCGGGCTGTCAGTGGATACAGTGGAGCCAGGCCCGGCTGTCAGTGGATACGGTGGAGCCAGGCCGGGCTGTCAGTGGATACGGTGGATACGGTGGAGCCAGGCCGGGCTGTCAGTGGATACGGTGGATACGGTGGAGCCAGACCAGGCTGTCAGTGGATACGGTGGAGCCAGGCCGGGCTGTCAGTGGATACGGTGGATACGGTGGAGCCAGGCCGAGCTGTCAGTGGATACGGTGGAGCCAGGCCGGGCTGTCAGCGGATACGGTTAAGCCAGGCCGGGCTGTCAGCGGATACAGTGGATACGGTGGAGCCAGGCCGGGCTGTCAGCGAATACAGTGGATGCGGTGGAGCCAGACCGGGCTGTCAGTGGATACGGTGGGTACAGTGGAGCCAGGCCGGGCTGTCAGTGGATACGGTGGAGCCAGGCCGGGCTGTCAGTGGATACGGTGGATACGGTGGAGCCAGGCCGGGCTGTCAGTGGATACGGTGAATACGGTGGAGCCAGGCCGGGCTGTCAGTGGATACGATGGAGCCAGGCCAGGCTCTCAGTGGATACAGTGGAGACAGGCCGGGCTGTCAGTGGATACAGTGGATACGGTGGAGCCAGGCCGGGCTGTCAGTGGATACGGTAGAGCCAGGCCGGGCTGTCAGTGGATACAGTGGATACGGTGGAGCCAGGCCGGGCTGTCAGTGGATACGGTGGATACGGTGGAGCCAGGCCGGGCTGTCAGTGGATACAGTGGATACGGTGGAGCCAGACCGGGCTGCCAGTGGATACGGTGGATACAGTGGAGCCAGGCCGGGCTGTCAGTGGATGCAGTGGATACGGTGGAGCCAGGCCGGGCTGTCATTGGATACGGTGGATACGGTGGAGCCAGGCCGGGCTGGCAGTGGATACAGTGGATACAGTGGAGCCAGGCCAGACTGTCAGTGGATACAGTGGGTACGGTGGAGCCAGGCCGGGCTGTCAGTAGATACGGTGGATACGGTGGAGCCAGACCAGGCTGTCAGTGGATACGGTGGAGCCAGGCCGGGCTGTCAGCGGATACGGTAGAGCCAGTCCGGGCTGTCAGTGGATACGGTGGATACGGTGGAGCCAGGCCAGGCTGTCAGTGGATACGGTGGATACGGTGGAGCCAGGCCGGGCTGTCAGTGGATACGGTGGATACGGTGGAGCCAGGCCGGGCTGTCAGTGGATACGGTAGAGCCAGGCCGGGCTGTCAGTGGATACGGTGGAGCCAGGCCGGGCTGTCAGTGGATGCGATGAAGCCAGGCCGGGCTGTCAGTGGATACGGTGGAGCCAGATCGGGCTGTCAGTGGATACAGTGGAGCCAGGCCGGACTGTCAGTGGATACAGTGGATACGGTGGAGCCAGGCTGTGCTGTCATTGGATACGGTGGAGCCAGGTGGGCTGTCGGTGGATACGGTGGATACGGTGGAGCCAGGCCGGGCTGTCATTGGATACGGTGGAGCCAGGCCGGGCTGTCAGTGGATACGGTAGAGCCAGGCCAGGCTGTCAGTGGATACAGTGGATACGGTGGAGCCAGGCCGGGCTGTCAGTGGATACGGTGGATACAGTGGAGCCAGGCCGGGCTGTCAGTGGATACAGTGGATACGGTGGAGCCAGGCCGGGCTGTCAGTGGATACGGTGGATACGGTGGAGCCAGGCCAGGCTGTCAGTGGATACGGTGGATACGGTGGGGCCAGGCCGGGCTGTCAGTGGATACAGTGGCTACGGTGGAGCCAGGTCGGGCTGTCAGTGGATACGGTGGAGTCAGGCCGGGCTGTCAGTGGATACGGTGGATACAGTGGAGCCAGGCCGGGCTGTCAGTGGATACAGTGGATACGGTGGAGCCAGGCCGGGATGTCAGTGGATACAGTGGATACGGTGGAGCCAGTTCGGGCTGTCAGTGGATACGGTGGAGTCAGGCCGGGCTGTCAGTGGATACGGTAGAGCCAGTCCGGGCTGTCAGTGGATACGGTGGATACGGTGGAGCCAGACCGGGCTGTCAGTAGATACGGTGGAGCCAGGCCGGGCTGTCAGTAGATACGGTGGATACGGTGGAGCCAGGCCGGGCTGTCAGTGGATACGGTGGATACGGTGGAGGCAGGCCGGGCTGTCAGTGGATACAGTAGAGCCAGGCCGGGCTGTCAGTGGATAAAGTGGATACGGTGGTGCCAGGCCAGGCTGTCAGTGGATACGGTAGAGCCAGGCCGGGCTGTCAGTGGATACAGTGGATACGGTGGAGCCAGGCCGGGCTGTCAGTGGATACGGTGGAGCCAGGCTGGGCTGTCATTGTATACGGTGGAGCCAGGCCCGGCTGTCAGTGGATACGGTGGAGCCAGACCGGGCTGTCAGTGGATACGGTGGAGCCAGGCTGGGCTGTCATTGGATACGGTGGAGCCAGGCCGGGCTGTCAGTGGATACGGTGGAGCCAGGCCGGGCTGTCAGCAGATACGGTGGAGCCAGGCCGGGCTGTCAGTGGATACGGTGGAGCCAGGCCGGGCTGTCAGTTGATACGGTGGAGCCAGGCCGGGCTGTCAGTGAATACGGTGGAGCCAGGCCGGGCTGTCAGTGGATACAGTGGATACGGTGGAGCCAGGCCGGGCTGCCAGTAGATACGGTGGAGCCAGACCGGGCTGTCAGTGGATACAGTGGATACAGTGGAGCCAGGCTGGGCTGTCAGTGGATACGGTGGAGCTAGGCCGAGCTGTCAGTGGATACAGTGGATACGGTGGAGCCAGGCCGGGCTGTCAGTGGATACGGTGAAGCGAGGCCGAGCTGTCAGTGGATACAGTGGAGCCAGGCCGGGCTGTCCGTGGATACGGTGGAGCCAGGTCGGGCTGTCAGTGGATGGGGTGGAGCCAGACAGGGCTGTCAGTGGATACGGTGGATACGGTGTAGCCAGACAGGGCTGTCAGTGGCTACAGTCGAATCGGGCCGGGCTGTCAGTGGATGCGATGAAGCCAGGCCAATCTGTCTGTGGATACGGTGGATACGGTGGAGCCAGTCCGGGCTGTCAGTGGATGGGGTGGAGCCAGGCCAGGCTGTCAGTGGATACGGTGGAGCCAGACCGGGTTGTCAGTGGATACGGTGGATACGGTAGAGCCAGGCCGGGCTGTCAGTGGATGCGGTGGAGCCAGGCCGGGCTGTCAGTGGATACGGTGGATACGGTGGAGCCAGGCCGAGCTGTCAGTGGATACGGTGGAGCCAGGCCGGGCTGTCAGTGGATACGGTAGAGCCAGGTCGGGCTGTCAGTGGATGGGGTGGAGCCAGGCCGGGCTGTCAGTGGATACAGTGGATACGGTAGAGCCAGGCCGGGCTGTCAGTAGATACGGTGGATACGGTGGAGCCAGGCCGGGCTGTCAGTGGATACGGTGGATACGGTGGAGCCAGGCCGGGCTGTCAGTGGATACGGTGGAGCCAGGTCGGGCTGTCAGTGGATGGGGTGGAGCCAGGCCGGGCTGTCAGTGGATACGGTGGATACGGTGTAGCCAGACAGGGCTGTCAGTAGATACAGTAGAGCCAGGCCGGGCTGTCAGTGGATGCGATGAAGCCAGGTCGGGCTGTCAGTGGATACGGTGGAGTCAGGCCGTGCTGTCAGTGGATACGGTAGAGCCAGGCCGGGCTGTCAGTGGATACAATGGATACGGTGGAGCCAGGCCGGGCTGTCAGTGGATACAGTGGAGCTAGGCCGGGCTGTCAGTGGATACAGTGGATACGGTGGAGCCAGGCCGGGCTGTCAGTGGATACAGTGGAGCCAGGCCGGGCTGTCAGTGGATACGGTAGAGCCAGGTCGGGCTGTCCGTGGATACAGTGAATACGGTGGAGCCAGGCCGAGCTGTCAGTGGATACGGTGGAGCCAGGCCGGGCTGTCAGTGGATACGGTGGAGCCAGATCGGGCTGTCAGTGGATACAGTGGATACGGTAGAGCCAGGCCGGGCTGTCAGCGGATACGGTGGATACGTTGAAGCCAGGCCGGGCTGTCAGTGGATACAGTGGATACGGTGAAGCCAGGCCGGGCTGTCAGTGGATACAGTGGAGCCAGGCCGGGCTGTCAGTGGATACGGTGGATACGGTGGAGCCATGCCGGCTGTCAGTGGATACAGTTGAGACAGGCCGGGCTGTCAGTGGATACGGTGGAGCCAGGCCGGGCTGTCAGCGGATACGGTGGATACGGTAGAGCCAGGCCGGGCTGTCAGCGGATACAGTGGAGCCAGGCCGGGCTGTCAGTGGATACAGTGGATACGGTAGAGCCAGGCCGGGCTGTCAGTGGATACAGTGGAGACAGGCCAGGCTGTCAATGGATACGGTGGAGCCAGGCCGGGCTGTCAGTGGATACAGTGGATACGGTGGAGCCAGGCCGGGCTGTCGGCGGATACGGTGGATACGGTAGAGCCAGGCCGGGCTGTCAGCGGATACAGTGCAGCCAGGCCGGGCTGTCAGTGGATACAGTGGATACGGTAGAGCCAGGCCGGGCTGTCAGCGGATACAGTGGATACGGTGGAGCCAGGCCAGGCTGTCAGTGGATACAGTGGATACGGTAGAGCCAGGCCGGGCTGTCAGCGGATACAGTGGATACGGTGGAGCCAGGCCAGGCTGTCAGTGGATACAGTGGATACGGTGGAGCCAGGCCGGGCTGTCAGCGGAAACGGTGGAGACGGTGGAGCTAGGCCGGGCTGTCAGTGGATACAGTGGATACGGTAGAGCCAGGCCGGGCTGTCAGTGGATACGGTGGAGCCAGGCCGGGCTGTCAGTGGATACAGTGGATACGGTAGAGCCAGGCCAGGCTGTCAGTGGATACAGTGGATACGGTAGAGCCAGGCCGGGATGTCAGCGGATACAGTGGATACGGTGGAGCCAGGCCAGGCTGTCAGTGGATACAGTGGATACGGTGGAGCCAGGCCGGGCTGCCAGCGGAAACGGTGGAGACGGTGGAGCTAGGCCGGGCTGTCAGTGGATACAGTGGATACGGTAGAGCCAGGCCGGGCTGTCAGTGGATACGGTGGAGCCAGGCCGGGCTGTCAGTGGATACAGTGGATACGGTAGAGCCAGGCCGGGCTGTCAGTGGATACAGTGGATACGGTGGAGCCAGGTCGGGCTGTCAATGGATACGGTAGAGCCAGGCCGGGCTGTCAGTGGATACGGTGGATACGGTGGAGCCAGGCCGGGCTGTCAGTGGATACGGTGGATACGGTGGAGGCAGGCCGGGCTGTCAGTGGATACAGTAGAGCCAGGCCGGGCTGTCAGTGGATAAAGTGGATACGGTGGTGCCAGGCCAGGCTGTCAGTGGATACGGTAGAGCCAGGCCGGGCTGTCAGTGGATACAGTGGATACGGTGGAGCCAGGCCGGGCTGTCAGTGGATACGGTGGAGCCAGGCTGGGCTGTTATTGTATACGGTGGAGCCAGGCCCGGCTGTCAGTGGATACGGTGGAGCCAGACCGGGCTGTCAGTGGATACGGTGGAGCCAGGCTGGGCTGTCATTGGATACGGTGGAGCCAGACCGGGCTGTCAGTTGATACGGTGGAGCCAGGCCGGGCTGTCAGCAGATACGGTGGAGCCAGGCCGGGCTGTCGGTGGATACGGTGGAGCCAGGCCGGGCTGTCAGTGGATACGGTGGAGCCAGGCCGGGCTGTCAGTGAATACGGTGGAGCCAGGCCGGGCTGTCAGTGGATACAGTGGATACGGTGGGGCCGGGCTGCCAGTGGATACGGTGGAGCCAGACCGGGCTGGCAGTGGATACAGTGGATACGGTGGAGCCAGGCTGGGCTGTCAGTGGATACGGTGGAGCTAGGCCGAGCTGTCAGTGGATACAGTGGATACGGTGGAGCCAGGCCGGGCTGTCAGTGGATACGGTGAAGCGAGGCCGAGCTGTCAGTGGATACAGTGGAGCCAGGCCGGGCTGTCCGTGGATACGGTGGAGCCAGGTCGGGCTGTCAGTGGATGGGGTGGAGCCAGACCGGGCTGTCAGTGGATACGGTGGATACGGTGTAGCCAGACAGGGCTGTCGGTGGCTACAGTAGAGCCGGGCCGGGCTGTCAGTGGATGCGATGAAGCCAGGTCGATCTGTCTGTGCATACGGTGGATACGGTGGAGCCAGGCCGGGCTGTCAGTGGATGGGGTGGAGCCAGGCCAGGCTGTCAGTGGATACGGTGGAGCCAGACCGGGCTGTCAGTGGATACGGTGGATACGGTAGAGCCAGGCCGGGCTGTCAGTGGATGCGGTGGAGCCAGGCCGGGCTGTCAGTGGGTACGGTGGAGCCAGGTCGGGATGTCAGTGGATGGGGTGGAGCCAGGTCGGGCTGTCAGTGGATACAGTGGATACGGTAGAGCCAGGCCGGGCTGTCAGTAGATACGGTGGATACGGTGGAGCCAGGCCGGGCTGTCAGTGGATACGGTGGAGCCAGGCCGGGCTGTCAGTGGATATAGTGGATACGGTAGAGCCAGGTCGGGCTGTCAGTGGATACGGTGGATACGGTGGAGCCAGGCCGGGCTGTCAGTGGATACGGTGGAGCCAGGCCGGGCTGTCAGTGGATACAGTGGATACGGTGGAGCCAGGCCGGGCTGTCAGTGGATACGGTGGAGCCAGGCCGGGCTGTCAGTGGATACGGTGGAGCCAGGCCGGGCTGTCAGTGGATACAGTGGATACGGTGGAGCCAGGCCGGGCTGTCAGTGGATACAGTGGATACGGTGGAGCCATGCCGGGCTGACAGTGGATACAGTGGAGACAGGCCGGGCTGTCAGTGGATGCGATGAAGCCAGGTCGGGCTGTCAGTGGATACGGTGGAGTCAGGCCGTGCTGTCAGTGGATACGGTGGAGCCAGGCCGGGCTGTCAGTGGATACAGTGGATACGGTGGAGCTAGGCCGGGCTGTCAGTGGATACAGTGGATACGGTGGAGCCAGACCGAGCTGTCAGTGGATACAGTGGATACGGTGGATACGGTGGAGCCAGGCCGAGCTGTCAGTGGATACAGTGGATACGGTGGAGCCAGGCCGAGCTGTCAGTGGATACGGTGGAGCCAGGCCGGGCTGTCAGTGGATACAGTGGAGCCAGATCGGGCTGTCAGTGGATACGGTGGATACGTTGGAGCCAGGCCGGGCTGTCAGCGGATACGGTGGATACGGTAGAGCCAGGCCGGGCTGTCAGCGGATACAGTGGAGCCAGGCCGGGCTGTCAGTGGATACAGTGGATACGGTAGAGCCAGGCCTGGCTGTCAGTGGATACAGTGGAGACAGGCCGGGCTGTCAATGGATACGGTGGAGCCAGGCCGGGCTGTCAGTGGATACAGTGGATACGGTGGAGCCAGGCCGGGCTGTCAGCGGATACGGTCGATACGGTAGAGCCAGGCCGGGCTGTCAGTGGATACGGTGGAGCCAGGCTGGGCTGTCATTGTATACGGTGGAGCCAGGCCCGGCTGTCAGTGGATACGGTGGAGCCAGACCGGGCTGTCAGTGGATACGGTGGAGCCAGGCTGGGCTGTCATTGGATACGGTGGAGCCAGGCCGGGCTGTCAGTGGATACGGTGGAGCCAGGCCGGGCTGTCAGCAGATACGGTGGAGCCAGGCCGGGCTGTCAGTGGATACGGTGGAGCCAGGCCGGGCTGTCAGTGGATACGGTGGAGCCAGGCCGGGCTGTCAGTGAATACGGTGGAGCCAGGCCGGGCTGTCAGTGGATACGGTGGAGCCAGGCCGGGCTGTCAGCAGATACGGTGGAGCCAGACCGGGCTGTCAGTGGATACAGTGGATACAGTGGAGCCAGGCTGGGCTGTCAGTGGATACGGTGGAGCTAGGCCGAGCTGTCAGTGGATACAGTGGATACGGTGGAGCCAGGCCGGGCTGTCAGTGGATACGGTGAAGCGAGGCCGAGCTGTCAGTGGATACAGTGGAGCCAGGCCGGGCTGTCCGTGGATACGGTGGAGCCAGGTCGGGCTGTCAGTGGATGGGGTGGAGCCAGACAGGGCTGTCAGTGGATACGGTGGATACGGTGTAGCCAGACAGGGCTGTCAGTGGCTACAGTCGAGTCGGGCCGGGCTGTCAGTGGATGCGATGAAGCCAGGCCAATCTGTCTGTGGATACGGTGGATACGGTGGAGCCAGTCCGGGCTGTCAGTGGATGGGGTGGAGCCAGGCCAGGCTGTCAGTGGATACGGTGGAGCCAGACCGGGTTGTCAGTGGATACGGTGGATACGGTAGAGCCAGGCCGGGCTGTCAGTGGATGCGGTGGAGCCAGGCCGGGCTGTCAGTGGATACGGTGGATACGGTGGAGCCAGGCCGAGCTGTCAGTGGATACGGTGGAGCCAGGCCGGGCTGTCAGTGGATACGGTAGAGCCAGGTCGGGCTGTCAGTGGATGGGGTGGAGCCAGGCCGGGCTGTCAGTGGATACAGTGGATACGGTAGAGCCAGGCCGGGCTGTCAGTAGACACGGTGGATACGGTGGAGCCAGGCCGGGCTGTCAGTGGATACGGTGGAGCCAGGCCGGGCTGTCAGTGGATACGGTGGATACGGTGGAGCCAGGCCGGGCTGTCAGTGGATACGGTGGAGCCAGGTCGGGCTGTCAGTGGATGGGGTGGAGCCAGGCCGGGCTGTCAGTGGATACGGTGGATACGGTGTAGCCAGACAGGGCTGTCAGTAGATACAGTAGAGCCAGGCCGGGCTGTCAGTGGATGCGATGAAGCCAGGTCGGGCTGTCAGTGGATACGGTGGAGTCAGGCCGTGCTGTCAGTGGATACGGTAGAGCCAGGCCGGGCTGTCAGTGGATACAATGGATACGGTGGAGCCAGGCCGGGCTGTCAGTGGATACAGTGGAGCTAGGCCGGGCTGTCAGTGGATACAGTGGATACGGTGGAGCCAGGCCGGGCTGTCAGTGGATACAGTGGAGCCAGGCCGGGCTGTCAGTGGATACGGTAGAGCCAGGTCGGGCTGTCCGTGGATACAGTGAATACGGTGGAGCCAGGCCGAGCTGTCAGTGGATACGGTGGAGCCAGGCCGGGCTGTCAGTGGATACGGTGGAGCCAGATCGGGCTGTCAGTGGATACAGTGGATACGGTAGAGCCAGGCCGGGCTGTCAGCGGATACGGTGGATACGTTGAAGCCAGGCCGGGCTGTCAGTGGATACAGTGGATACGGTGAAGCCAGGCCGGGCTGTCAGTGGATACAGTGGAGCCAGGCCGGGCTGTCAGTGGATACGGTGGATACGGTGGAGCCATGCCGGCTGTCAGTGGATACAGTTGAGACAGGCCGGGCTGTCAGTGGATACGGTGGAGCCAGGCCGGGCTGTCAGCGGATACGGTGGATACGGTAGAGCCAGGCCGGGCTGTCAGCGGATACAGTGGAGCCAGGCCGGGCTGTCAGTGGATACAGTGGATACGGTAGAGCCAGGCCGGGCTGTCAGTGGATACAGTGGAGACAGGCCAGGCTGTCAATGGATACGGTGGAGCCAGGCCGGGCTGTCAGTGGATACAGTGGATACGGTGGAGCCAGGCCGGGCTGTCGGCGGATACGGTGGATACGGTAGAGCCAGGCCGGGCTGTCAGCGGATACAGTGCAGCCAGGCCGGGCTGTCAGTGGATACAGTGGATACGGTAGAGCCAGGCCGGGCTGTCAGCGGATACAGTGGATACGGTGGAGCCAGGCCAGGCTGTCAGTGGATACAGTGGATACGGTAGAGCCAGGCCGGGCTGTCAGCGGATACAGTGGATACGGTGGAGCCAGGCCAGGCTGTCAGTGGATACAGTGGATACGGTGGAGCCAGGCCGGGCTGTCAGCGGAAACGGTGGAGACGGTGGAGCTAGGCCGGGCTGTCAGTGGATACAGTGGATACGGTAGAGCCAGGCCGGGCTGTCAGTGGATACGGTGGAGCCAGGCCGGGCTGTCAGTGGATACAGTGGATACGGTAGAGCCAGGCCAGGCTGTCAGTGGATACAGTGGATACGGTAGAGCCAGGCCGGGATGTCAGCGGATACAGTGGATACGGTGGAGCCAGGCCAGGCTGTCAGTGGATACAGTGGATACGGTGGAGCCAGGCCGGGCTGCCAGCGGAAACGGTGGAGACGGTGGAGCTAGGCCGGGCTGTCAGTGGATACAGTGGATACGGTAGAGCCAGGCCGGGCTGTCAGTGGATACGGTGGAGCCAGGCCGGGCTGTCAGTGGATACAGTGGATACGGTAGAGCCAGGCCGGGCTGTCAGTGGATACAGTGGATACGGTGGAGCCAGGTCGGGCTGTCAATGGATACGGTAGAGCCAGGCCGGGCTGTCAGTGGATACGGTGGATACGGTGGAGCCAGGCCGGGCTGTCAGTGGATACGGTGGATACGGTGGAGGCAGGCCGGGCTGTCAGTGGATACAGTAGAGCCAGGCCGGGCTGTCAGTGGATAAAGTGGATACGGTGGTGCCAGGTCAGGCTGTCAGTGGATACGGTAGAGCCAGGCCGGGCTGTCAGTGGATACAGTGGATACGGTGGAGCCAGGCCGGGCTGTCAGTGGATACGGTGGAGCCAGGCTGGGCTGTTATTGTATACGGTGGAGCCAGGCCCGGCTGTCAGTGGATACGGTGGAGCCAGACCGGGCTGTCAGTGGATACGGTGGAGCCAGGCTGGGCTGTCATTGGATACGGTGGAGCCAGACCGGGCTGTCAGTGGATACGGTGGAGCCAGGCCGGGCTGTCAGCAGATACGGTGGAGCCAGGCCGGGCTGTCGGTGGATACGGTGGAGCCAGGCCGGGCTGTCAGTGGATACGGTGGAGCCAGGCCGGGCTGTCAGTGAATACGGTGGAGCCAGGCCGGGCTGTCAGTGGATACAGTGGATACGGTGGAGCCAGGCCGGGCTGCCAGTGGATACGGTGGAGCCAGACCGGGCTGGCATTGGATACAGTGGATACGGTGGAGCCAGGCTGGGCTGTCAGTGGATACGGTGGAGCTAGGCCGAGCTGTCAGTGGATACAGTGGATACGGTGGAGCCAGGCCGGGCTGTCAGTGGATACGGTGAAGCGAGGCCGAGCTGTCAGTGGATACAGTGGAGCCAGGCCGGGCTGTCCGTGGATACGGTGGAGCCAGGTCGGGCTGTCAGTGGATGGGGTGGAGCCAGACCGGGCTGTCAGTGGATACGGTGGATACGGTGTAGCCAGACAGGGCTGTCGGTGGCTACAGTAGAGCCGGGCCGGGCTGTCAGTGGATGCGATGAAGCCAGGTCGATCTGTCTGTGCATACGGTGGATACGGTGGAGCCAGGCCGGGCTGTCAGTGGATGGGGTGGAGCCAGGCCAGGCTGTCAGTGGATACGGTGGAGCCAGACCGGGCTGTCAGTGGATACGGTGGATACGGTAGAGCCAGGCCGGGCTGTCAGTGGATGCGGTGGAGCCAGGCCGGGCTGTCAGTGGGTACGGTGGAGCCAGGTCGGGATGTCAGTGGATGGGGTGGAGCCAGGTCGGGCTGTCAGTGGATACAGTGGATACGGTAGAGCCAGGCCGGGCTGTCAGTAGATACGGTGGATACGGTGGAGCCAGGCCGGGCTGTCAGTGGATACGGTGGAGCCAGGCCGGGCTGTCAGTGGATATAGTGGATACGGTAGAGCCAGGTCGGGCTGTCAGTGGATACGGTGGATACGGTGGAGCCAGGCCGGGCTGTCAGTGGATACGGTGGAGCCAGGCCGGGCTGTCAGTGGATACAGTGGATACGGTGGAGCCAGGCCGGGCTGTCAGTGGATACGGTGGAGCCAGGCCGGGCTGTCAGTGGATACGGTGGAGCCAGGCCGGGCTGTCAGTGGATACAGTGGATACGGTGGAGCCAGGCCGGGCTGTCAGTGGATACAGTGGATACGGTGGAGCCATGCCGGGCTGACAGTGGATACAGTGGAGACAGGCCGGGCTGTCAGTGGATGCGATGAAGCCAGGTCGGGCTGTCAGTGGATACGGTGGAGTCAGGCCGTGCTGTCAGTGGATACGGTGGAGCCAGGCCGGGCTGTCAGTGGATACAGTGGATACGGTGGAGCTAGGCCGGGCTGTCAGTGGATACAGTGGATACGGTGGAGCCAGACCGAGCTGTCAGTGGATACAGTGGATACGGTGGATACGGTGGAGCCAGGCCGAGCTGTCAGTGGATACAGTGGATACGGTGGAGCCAGGCCGAGCTGTCAGTGGATACGGTGGAGCCAGGCCGGGCTGTCAGTGGATACAGTGGAGCCAGATCGGGCTGTCAGTGGATACGGTGGATACGTTGGAGCCAGGCCGGGCTGTCAGCGGATACGGTGGATACGGTAGAGCCAGGCCGGGCTGTCAGCGGATACAGTGGAGCCAGGCCGGGCTGTCAGTGGATACAGTGGATACGGTAGAGCCAGGCCTGGCTGTCAGTGGATACAGTGGAGACAGGCCGGGCTGTCAATGGATACGGTGGAGCCAGGCCGGGCTGTCAGTGGATACAGTGGATACGGTGGAGCCAGGCCGGGCTGTCAGCGGATACGGTCGATACGGTAGAGCCAGGCCGGGCTGTCAGCGGATACAGTGGAGCCAGGCCGGGCTGTCAGTGGATACAGTGGATACGGTAGATCCAGGCCGGGCTGTCAGCGGATACAGTGGATACGGTGGAGCCAGGCCAGGCTTTCAGTGGATACAGTGGATACGGTAGAGCCAGGCCGGGCTGTCAGCGGATACAGTGGATACGGTGGAGCCAGGCCAGGCTGTCAGTGGATACAGTGAATACGGTAGAGCCAGGCCGGGCTGTCAGCGGATACGGTGGAGACGGTGGAGCTAGGCCGGGCTGTCAGTGGATACAACAGTGGATACGGTAGAGCCAGGCCGGGCTGTCAGTGGATACAGTGGATACGGTGGAGCCAGGCCGGGCTGTCAGTGGATACGGTGGAGCCAGGCCGGGCTGTCAGTGGATACGGTGGATACGGTGGAGCCAGGCCGGGCTGTCAGTGGATACGGTGGATACGGTGGAGCCAGGCCAGGCTGTCAGTGGAGCGGAGCAGTATATTAAAGTTGTGCTACCAAGCTACGAACAGGGTTCGGATGCAGGCAGGTCGAGGGGCGAAGGATGGGGAAGGTTCGGTCACACTTGTTCAGATCGGTGGGCCATCTGCAAATGGGCCAGAGTTGATTTAGAGCACGATGATATGGCTCAACTTCCCAGCTAACAGATAGCGTTGTGACAACGTTGTCAAACATGAAGTTGGAATTTTACGTTGTAACAACGTTGTGAAGGTTGTGGAAAGCAAAGTTGTCTAAATGTTACTATTAAACGTTGCAGCAACGTTTCGCCGTTACGATGTCACAACGTCGTTTTCGTAACTTTGGACGACATATTGCAACGTGGTGCAATGACCTAAATTGAGTCTATTTACCATTTACCTACGGTTAATGAGTGTTAGTCACGTTAGTCATGTTTCTGAAAAGTAACGTCGTGACAACGTTTTGCGCGCTTCGTGATGTAACGTTGTGACAACGTTTATGGGAGTCTACAAATAACGTTGTCACAACGCTGTGTTGTTGTGTTGCAACCTTGTCACAACGTTGTAACATTAAATTGTTAGCTGGATGCACCACTTATCCATATGTGTACAGGGCCGTAGGAACTATGTTCAAGTTGGGGGGGGGGGGGGGGGGGCGGCGGAGGCATTCTGAAGTCGATTCTTCCCATGCGATGCCCATAGGTGTAATGTTAAAATTCAAAATGTGGGGGGGGGGAGGCTGCCCCCTGCCCCCTCCTGTTCCTACGCCTATGTGTGTGTACCTACTCACAAGAAATGGTGTCATGGTACCACGAATATTCCACCCAGATGTATGATTGTCAGCCAAGCTATTGCATCGGCCATACCGTGTTACACAGCTGGACCGGGTCAGATCTGTATTGTCCAGATCTCAGCCAGTCACCCGCCGTCCGCTGGTGCCAGTCACACAATCCCCGGTCCGGCGCTGACCTCGCCACGGGACGCGACCTGCCCCGCGGCTACGCGGATGAATACCAGCCCGGCCGGGGCCGGCCGGGCGGCACGGTATGTATACAACGCCGGTACAAAACATTACACAAGCCATCCACACCAGTCAGGTCAAGTGAGGTATTTTTGACATACCACGAGACCACCGCTTCTTCAACTTCATATTCCACTTTTCCATCTTACATAGTCAGTCATTTTGCCACGTGATATTTTTGCCGTAATGACGGCCAATAAAAGACTCTTTTAGGGAATTTCTCGTGGCCCGTATGCCATTTTCCTGAGGGCTGCGAGAAGATGGTCAATTTGCTGGGCTTAATGTCCTCAGACAGTGTTCATAAAGCGGCGAGTTTGCTGGCATCTCCGCCGAGAAGACTAAAAGCGGCCGCACACTGCGCCATTCGGCGCGCGATATCACTGCGAAATTCCGCCTCGGAAAATCGCGGCGACACCGCGGAATATCGTCCTTGTTCCGGCGGATTCGGCGCTGTCTGCTCGTGACTGATTCCGCCCCACCGACCTACAGCCCGTCTCCCCAGGGGCGGATACGGGGGGGGGGGCGGGGGGCGGCGGCCGCCGCCCCCTGCCGCCCCCCGCGCCCCCCTCCGCGCCGAAGGCGCGGAAATAGACATGCTTACGGGGTTTGATATCTGACATCTGCTGCACTTAGATCAGTGGCGTACCCAGGATTTACTCCAGGAGTGGGCAATTTTTGCTCAGGGGGCATAAAGTACCCCCACCAAAAAATGCCACCGGATTTGGCCCACTATATTTTTAAAAAGGCATATTTTTACCATTTTTCTCTTTAAATTTTCCAAAAAATCATTCATTTTTTGACCAGAGGGGGCACGTACAGACCTTCAAGGGGGGGGGGGGGGGGGGGAATTGCCCCGTTTGCCCCCCCCCCCTGGTGTACGCCTATGACTCAGATCAGGAGCCGCCCTCAGGCTAGGTGCCGCCCCTGGCCAGGTGCCGCCTTCAGGTCATGTACCGCCCTCAGGTCATGTGCTGCCCTCAGGTCATGTGCCGCCCTCTGATCATGTGCAGCCCTCATGCCAGATGCCGCCCCCTGGTCAAGTGCCACCTTCAAGCCAGGTGCCGCCCTCAGGCCAGGTCCCGTCCTCAGGTCACGTACCGTGTTCTGGCGGGGCGCCGCCCTCAGGTCAGATGCCGCTACCTAACCATGTGCCGCCCTATGGCCAGGTGACGGCGCCCCTCCGGCCAGTGAGGACACGCCCCTCCGGCCAGCGACGGTGCTTTTGCGGCCAGTGACGGAACCCCTGTCATAGACGGCGCCCCTCCGGCCAGTGACGGCGTCCCTCCGGCTAATGACGGCGCCCCTCTGGCCAGTGACGGCGCCCCTCTGGCTAGTGGCGGCGCCCCTCTGACCAGTGACGGCCCCTCTCCGGCCAGTGACGGCACCCCACCGGCAAATGATGGCGCCCCTCCGGCCAGTGACGGCGCCCCACCGGCAAATGACGGCGACCCTCCCGCCAGTGACTGCGCCCCTCCAGCCAATGACAGCGCCACGCTGTTCAGTGACGGCGCCCCTCCGTCTAATGACGGCGCCCATCTGGCCAGTGACGGCGCCCCTCCGACTAATAACGGCACCCCTCTAGCTAGTGACAGCGCCACTTCGGCTAGTGACGGCGCCCATCTGGCCAGTGATGGCACTCCTCCGGCCAGTGATGGCACTCTTACGGCCAGTGACGACGCCCCATCGGCCAGTTACAGTGCCCCTTCGGTCAATGATGGTACCCCTTCGGTCAATGACGGTGCCCTTCTAGAGCCAATGGCGGCACCCTTCCGGCCAGTAACGGCGCCCCTCCGGCCAGTGACCGCCGGAGGTGCGAGGCTCTCTCAGGCCTCGACAATCGCCCTCTCAGACCAGCTTGGGACCCGCTCAGGCATGGCAAGGGTTCTATCAGGCCTATAGATCATCTAAAGGCCCCTCGTGCCGCACGAGGGCCCCTCAGGTCGACAGGGGGTCCCGCTCAAGCCGACAGAGTTCTCTTTCAGGCCGATCGAGGTCCTCTCAAGCCGACCGAGGACCGCTCAGGTTGACTGTGGGCCCATCAGGCCGACCAAGATCCCCAATTCAGGGCGCCGGAGGATCCCCTCAACCCGACCGTGGGCCCCTCACGCCAACCAAAGGCCCCTCAGACGGAACAGAACAGGAACGGAACAATCAGGACCCTTTGTCAGCCCACAGGCTGACAAGGGTCTCCTCAGGCTGACAAAGGGCTCCCTCAGACCTAGAGCCCCTCAGCCCGAGTGATGGCCCTGACGCCGACCCTTTGTGAATTTATACGCACGCCACTGAGTGTCACTGATAGGAGACAAGAAGAACAATAGTTTATGTGATGCTATTCTTTCAATTGAGGTAGAATGAGTTTATCACTCAGGACGAGGCAGGGGTTGCCCTAAATGACTTTCCAGCTAAACAAGTTGTATGCCGAGACATGTGCATGAAACATACCCATACATGTGCATAAATAAATGTGATATACCTACCCATACATGTGTTTGTGTGTTTATCGGTGTGTGGTGGATGTGCAGTGAATGCAGTACAAGTAATATGCTACGATGCGCCTTGATGAGATAAACACGATGGTGGAACAGTTTTGCTCTATTTATTCAGTAAAAAGTGATTTGCGAAAAACAGTTTAGCCAAAATCAGACTTTTTGACCTTTCATGACCTCTGGAGCCTAAAATAGTGACCTGAGGTCACATTTGAAGACACTTTACCGATTGCAAATTGCAATATCTTGCTATTGCTTTTTCCCGTTTACTTTTAGCTATCATAGTTTTCGAGATATTTGGGAATGTTTGAAGCCGATGCCCAAAAACTGGAAAAGTTGACCTTTGATGACCTCTAGTGACCTTAATGTTCACCTGAGGAAAAAAACACCTGAAGTAACTTCGAATGTACATGTTGAGAGCTTTCGAACGCTCTTTTCTGCGTCTTTCTAGTACTTTTAGTTTTCGAATTACTTGGGGGGGGGGGGGTCATTTTGACCCCCCCCCACCATGGCGAAGTTGTCTAAGAGGCCCACCAGGGCGTGGGTTAATAAATAAGTCTATAAATAAACAGGGAAAATTGAAAACTCGTATAAATTTATAGGAAATGGCTAAATTTAACCAGTTTTCACAAGATTCACCATTCTTTTGCCAAATACAAAGACCAATGTCACATTTTTGTTCTTTGACCTCTACGAGGTCAACTCAGGTGACCCCGAGTTCGTTTTGTTTTTCTTCAACAACTCTTTACCAAATGAAGGTAGAGCAATGCTATTTTCAGTATTGTGTTTGGCTCGTAGAGACGCATCGATTGATGTAAAACTTGAGTTAAAAAACTGACCTGACCTTAACCTAACCTCAGGTCAGGCCATTTTTGGATATGACCTAACTAGGTCACCTGATATGTCATTAGATGCGTCTCGATGATAACAACACAATGATCAAAACGATATTACTTAATCAAGCTCCTGTCGAAAGTTATTCCTGAAAACAAATATTTTAATATTGACCTGACCTAAGAAGGACCTAGAACTTTCCATAGAGCATGTCTCGAGCTGTCTAAAGTTGTGCTTCCACTTGTCGCTACGTTGCATGGTTGTCGACCCCCGTCGGTTTGAAGTTGGCGCGGACTCCCGACGGTGCACGTGTTAAAACATTAACATTTTTAAAGAAAAGGTAATTCTTGATGACCCAGGTACAATTTGAGCTCAACGGTCCCGACCAGGTCAGCTGAGATGAGGCCATGTGAGGTCACAGGTGCTTTTTTGCCAATAACTTATGAAAGACAAAGGTTTGTAACTGACACCGTTGTGCTCATCTGGTCGAGATGCGCCCTCATTATGCAACATGAACTACCTAGGTCACCACATGACCTTCACCTGCAGAGGTCACACGCTCGTCTAGGTCACCACATGACCTTCACCTGCAGAGGTCACACGCTCGTCTAGGTCACCACATGACGTTCACCTGCAGAGGTCACACGCTCGTCTAGGTCACCACATGACCTTCACCTGCAGAGGTCACACGCTCGTCTAGGTCACCACATGACCTTCACCTGCAGAGGTCAAATTTCGGATTTGACCTAACCCGGTTGCGACAGGTATGACTGAACATGCCTTGACGCGACAAACATGATGGCATTCAAATTATTGTCCTATTGTTATTGAAACCCGGTTTTCAAGACGATATTTCCTTTAGGATAACGCATTCAACACTTCTCCGCTACAAATATAATACGAAAACTTAATAACGGACAGCAGAAAACCGATACTGTGTGAAAACCGCGCTGAAGTGTGTCTAAGTGGCTATATAACTGTACATGAATATGGAGATAATTACGGCACCCTTAAACAAATTCCCTAATGATGCCCCTCCACCTGCTGATCCCCCCCATTTCGTGATGCCCCTGTCAGAAAATGCGGTATGCTCGACAAATCCTGGCTACGCCCCTGCACGTATCTATCTTTATTTAATTACTAGTTATTGGCAGAAAGTGCTGGTGACCTCAGATGACCCCAAGTGACCCAGTGGCGGATCCAGGATTTTCTAAGGCAGGGGGCTTCAGGCCCGAGGGCGGCATATTTCCTCGGTAACAGGGGCGGCATGGTCCAGAGGGGCGCCAATCCAATATGTCAATTTAACGGGTCAAATATGCCTATTCATTAACCCGCGCCCTGGGGGGGGGGGGGCTCCTCCCGGATTTTCTCAATATCTTGAAAACTATGATAGATATTGACGTGAAACGTTCCGTACCTTATGGTGCATCCATTTAACGTCTTCTCTCAACATGTCAGTTGGGCAAGCTACAGAGAGGAGATCAAAAATAGATCAATCAATTTTTAGATTTGGTTATGCCATACTTGGGCATATATGCAGTATCAAACTGTGAGTCCTAAGTCATTAGGCCAATTCGGAGCAACATACGCATACTAGGAGGTTAAAAAGTGCTTGAGAATATGTTGTCCATCAATATATCGGAATAATAAATGTGACCAGATTCGGCAATTGCCCTCATTCCACTATAAATTACGAGCTAAATATTGATGATTCCGCGACACAACGACCACAGTCCGAAATACATTTTTAGATCGGTCGTCAGCCGGCTAATCCAATTTTAGATCGTGAAGTCGGTGGCGCATCAAAATTTAAATCGCTGAGGCTGCTGCGAGTGCCGAAATTGAGATTGCCGACCCTTACTTTTGCCATATCTGCCAAAGTAGGGATCTGATCATACAAGTACAAGCAAATATGATGGTGCGATTCGTGCAGTTTCAACCGGAAACAAAATCAGGGGTGATGGACATTTTTTTTAGGGGTGATAGGGTGTTCGAAGGTGTGAATGTCAGGAAAACAATACATTTTTAGGTCGGATCTCTTTATAAGGGCATGATCCGCCCATTTTGATGACGTCACGACCTAATTTTTGATCGATCCATTTTTAGATCGCCTCCCCGTAGTTTGCCCAACTGATGTCATTCAAATTAGTGAAGTAGTTTGGGAGATAATGACGTTTTAGTGACGTCAGGTCATGCCATTTTTGGTGGAAAAACGATAAATGTTCGAAAAACCGTAGAAAATCGAGTTGTAAAGCAAATTGCAAGAAATCAAATGAAAGAAGATGGCATTTTTTTTCAAAATGGCTCTCTGATTTGCTTTTTTGTTATTTTTTGACAAAAAAGAAGAAGATTTGATTAGGAAAAAACCCACAAAATATAAATTTTCAAAGATATAACAAGATGGGATATATATTAGATAACCAAGTATGAACGATACCCACACCAAATTGTACTATAAAATATATATTTTTGACTGCCTTATGACTCCCAAGTATGGTTAACTCATGACGTAATGTTATTAGACAAAACTGATCAAGAAACATGACCTTTTTATATATATTAATCAATTTCAAGTTTTGACCTTATGCAACCTGACCTTGACCTGAACTTCGCCTAAGGGCCATTATATGGGGTCAGGGTGTAAAATTGGCTACTACTATCAAATTATATGTGTAAAATAACCCATAAAACATGTGTTGCATGACTTTCGTATGTATGTATGTATTGACAGTAAAAACACTCTCCGATGCATAAAACGGCTATTCTGAGTGTCGCGTCATGGTTAAAAGGTAGAGACATGTTAAAAACGACACTCAGCAACATGCATACTAGAAACTAAAATACACTCCATGATCATACACACACTCACACAGCGACCGACATAAACATACACGACACCCATCATACACCATGTAAAAGATCACCGAGCTGACGTTTAAAAGAAGCTAAAGACGCCTCGCGCAGGTCCGGCGGCAACGCGTTGTAGCGCTGCGCTACACTGTATACAAAGCGTCTCTTGCCGGCTTCGGTTCTCACGCGCGGGAGGGCCAAATCAGCGTCCTGGCGTGTGCTTCTAGCTCGAAACTCAGAGCTTGTCGAAAGCCGGGAAGCGAGAGCCTGTGGTTCCCCGGTGGTGCGAATTTTGTGAGGAAGATTGAGGGATTGAAGTTCGTACAGCTGCCGGGCGGTGAGCCAGCCCAGTTCATCTCGCACGTCCGATATGTGATCAAATTTACGCCGGCCAGAAACAGCGCGCAAGCCAAAATTGAGGATCTTTTGGAGGCGCTACATGTTTTTCTCTGAGCCGTTGCCGCACACCGTCAAACAGTATCGGACGTGCGAGATGACAAGGGCGTCGACTATGACAGGAAGAAGTGACGAAGGGATCTGATGACGCACGTGGGTCAGGCACTGGCGGATCCAGGGGGGGGGGGGCAATCCGGCCATGCCCCCCCCCCAAAAGCCTGGAAGGGGGGGGCCAACATGTCTTTTGGCCCCCCCCCCCCAAAAAAAAAAAAAAATATATATATAAATAACTGTAATATGAGCCTCAACGCATATAAAAAACAATAAAATTCCGTGTTCTGTGAAATTTTAAGAAAAGAAAATGAACACGTTCATAAATAATGATTTCGTCGTCGACGAAGGAATAACTAGACCCACGACCAAGGGCGGATCCAGGGGGGGGGCGAACGGGGTCATGCCCCCCCCCCCCCAAGCCTGTTTAAGGGGGGCCAAACTATGTTTTGCCCCCCCCAAGACGTGAAATTTAATGCATGCTATATTTGCGTTTTTAGAACGGTACTGGGCATCCCAAAATTGCAGCAGTCAAAATCAAGCTAGCCTCAGTCAAAAACTGAAAAATTTCGCGCCGCTTCGCGGCATGACACAAGTTTCGCAATTGCATATACAAATTTGGAAAATTAATTCCATTAAGTGTCTTGCAGAGGCTCTTCTTGGTGGTAATTGCTGGCCCCAGGGCCAACTCTCTTCATAAAATATTATCTTTAAAGCGGGCTACATGTTTAGCTTGTCTGCCGAGTTCCGAAAAAGGCGACGCGAACGCAAAGACGCGGACTTCGGCAACCGGAAGCTGTTCCAGCGGTGCCCAACTTGTTGGCCCGAAGAGCTAATAGTGGGGACCAGGCCAGGACTATCTCCCCAAGCCATCTCCCCCAGGCTCCTCCAGATCCACAGGGACCATTTATGCGCGGAAATGTCGGTCTGCCTCTTGCTACTTTGAAACCATTTGCACCGTTACCAGTTGTTTGTTACAGTTCGGTACATAGGTATGTATACAGACTACAGTTATTATTATCATATGTACTATTGAGCGCAGACTGCCACCGGCCATCGTGATTTACTATCCGAGGCTAATGTATATGAAAAACTACCTTCATTTCAACATTTTGCATCATACCGAGATGTGCAACCAGGAAAAGGGGTTACCTGAGGCGGACCTCCACTCACGGTCTGGTTCCAATATTAAAAATGCGTTTTCCACGACCTAAAATTAAAATGTTCACGCCGCTTCGCGGCGTCACATCAGTGGCCATCGTCATAACGAAGCCATCGTCATCGTCTTCGTTTCGTCGTAACGCTGAATTGAATGAATAACATTTTTAGCCTATTATCCTCTACAAGGCTAAGAAGCTAAAAATGCCTATGTTTCTGGGTTTTATCAGGCAAACCCGAGCAAAAAATAAATCGCGCCGCTTCGAGGCGCTAAATAACAAGTACCTACTATAACATGCAAATCCACATTAGAAATGTTGCAAAGGCTTAAATACACGCATAAAAAATTGGGGTACATTTTTTTGTCGTCATTTCAGCCGACCCCCCCACTCAAAAATTATCGGCGACGCCCCTGGGTACAGCTGACAATTGACATAGTTTGTATCAGTGTAAGGCAATGTCGGAACAATACAAACTGCAAGCTGACATCTTTCCTTTTTCGATATCCCAAAAGGTCGAAAACCTATAAAAAAAAAATGGGGAAAAAAATCGAAATCGTGTGGTTGCAAAATAAAGTGGCCCAAATCCGGGAAGAAATTCGAAATTGGGGGTAGGTAAGGTCCGCTAAAAAAACGGTTTGCCCCCCCCCCCCCAAAAAAAAAAACGGCCGGCTGGATCCGCCCTTGGGGTCAGGCCGATGAGGATACCGTTGCATGTTTTGACGAGGGCAGATACGTGTGAGTCCCACGAGAGGTGCTTGTCGAACAGTACGCCAAGATTCCTCACCGTGGGGCCCTCACGTACTATGTCCTCACGGAACCGAATAGTGGTCGTGGTCATGCCATGACAATTTTGACGGGAACCACAGACAATGAGCTCTGTTTTCCCGGTATTTACTTTAACACCATGGGAATGGAACCAGGTGTCGAGAGATGATAAAGCCTGTTCCATGGTAGCAATGAGCTGAGGGAGGGATTCTTTTTTGCCTGAGACCAGAATTTGGGTATCGTTAGCGTACTGCACCACGTGCGCCTCAGGGGCAAAGAGGGATCAGTCATTGGCAAAAATCTGGAATAGGAGTGGGCCGAGTGAGGATCCTTGGAAAACACCGATAGGATTTGGTAGGGATCGAGAAAGGTGGCGGTTCCCACGCCCGTCAGCTGTACACACAGATTGAGTATGGCCAGTGAGATAAGAGGAAAACCAGGTGGGATCGATAGAATAGGTTTGAAGTATGGAAAGGAGCTTTGCGTGGTCGATCACGTCAAAGCATTTTGACAGGTCAAGTAAACAGAGGAGAGTGATGTCCTGGCGGTCGGTGGCGGAAAGGATATAATCGGATACGGTAAGAAGCGCGGTTTCTGTGGAGTGATTTGAACGAAAACCGTGCTGGGAGGAGGACAAAAGGTGATTGTTGGCCATGTAAGAGTACAGTTGTCGCTGAACAACTCTCTCTATAAGTTTTGGAAAGGCTGGGACGATGGAGATGGGACGGAAGTTTGATGTTTCGGAAAGGCTGCCGGATTTATGAATAGGATGCACGATAGTGTTTCCAGGACGCGGGATATTCACAGGTTGTGAGACAGGTGTTGATGATATGAAGGAAGACATGGCCGATGACGTCGAAGCAAAGTTTCAAAATCCGGGGGCAGATACCGTCAGAACCACAGGCTCCTGAATTTTTCATAGAAAAGAGGACAGAACGGAGAAAGTAAAAATATAAAAAAATCGTAGACCTTCTGCCAATAGTTATATTTTCTGACCTACCCTTGACGGCTTGACCTTTGCTTATAATCTCAATTTCCCTTATGCAGAAGATGTATTATGCCTCTGAGAGCATTTTGTGCCATAATAGTCGCAATATAAGGCTTTAAATGGAAAGTATAGCAAATCAACCCAAATATCTCGATTTTGACATTTCACCTGACCGTGACCTGACATGTGACCTTATTTTGAACATTTCACGTATGTGTTACGTGCGTCTCATTGAGAGCTTTCGATTGCTTACTTGCGCGTCTCGCTGCGGTTATTGGTTCGGAAGATAACGAGGTGTCAGAATATGCCCCCACCCCAGTTCGGCTGAATTCACGGGGCGCGGGACCCTTTTGAAAGTCTGGTGGCATGATCGAAGGTCCGACTGCGGATATACGTAGGTTCACATGATTCACAAGATTTACATGATTTTTGTTTTCTCCGGGCTAACTACATGAAGCCCGGAGAAGCAAACCAATATGTTGTCGCAACATCGGGAAACTAAGCTGAATACGTGGATAAACAAGGAGCAAAAGCTTGTGTTACGACAGTTGAGTCGTTCTTATTGGGTCGCGCCAATCCAAGGGGATTATAAAACGTTTTCAGCGTCGGTCACAATTTTTGTACGACATTTGGTCTCAACACTGGCGGATCCAGCATCTCTCTAGGGGGGGGGGGGGCATCTTTTTGTGGCAAAAGGTATACCCACTTTTTTTCTCCGCCGATTTGGTCCGGTCACCTTATTTTGGTATTCGAGCTTAAGAAATTAACTTTTCACATTCCCAAAATTGATTTTGTGTTTTTTTCCCCGAAAAACGTTATGTTTTTTATTTTTGGGGTAAAAAACAAAACAAAATCGAAAATCCGAGATAACCATTTTAAAGAACATGTCATTTCCTTTCTTTAGACGTTTTTTATTTGCAATTTTCTTTATAATTCTATTTTCTGCGATTGTTCAAACATTTATCATTTTCCTACCAAAAATTGCATGACATGGCGTCATTAAAGACATGGTGTCATTAAAACGTCATTATCTCCCAAAATAATACATCAATTGCATTGTAATTTGGTGAGAAGACGTAGAATGGATACAGAATATGGTACTGAACGTTTGACGTTGATATCTATCATAGTTTTCAAGTTATTGAGACAATACGGGAGGGAGAGGAGGCAAATTCTGCCCCCCCCCCCCAACGGGGCGCGGATTAAGTGTCACCGGGGCTGCTTGAATTGCATCAGGTGCGCTGTTTGTCCATCATTGCAAGAAAGAGATACTTATAAACTTCAAATTAAATCACTCGAGGGAAAAAACTTCCGTTTTCAGAAAGTTTTCTCCTAAGATCATTGTTTTCACGTTCAGTGCAGGGAACGCTCCGGGGGGCATACTTGTATTGAATGCCCCTCTCAGATTCCTTTGTGGGGGAAGGGGGGCATTTGCCCATGATGCCCTCCCCCCACCCCGGATCCACCAGTGACACCAATTACCGCCAAGGAGAGCCTCTGCCAGACACTTAATTGAATTCATTTTCCCATTTTGCAAATTTGTATAAGCAATTGCAAAAGTTGTCATGCTGCGAAGCGGCGCGAAATTTTTCGGTTTTTGACTGTGGATAGCTGGATTTTGACTGCTGCAAAGACAATTTTTACGATTTTACGATAAATTGGGAACCCTCGGGGGGGGGGGGGGGGCATACTTGTATTGAATGCCCCCCTCCCCCAGACTCCTGCGGGGGAGGGGGGGGGGGGGTGCATTTGCCCCTGATGCCCGCCCCCCTGGATCCTCCAGTGGTTTTGACCTTAGTCCTTAGGACTAAATCGCGTAAAAATCAGTGACCGACACTGAAAACGTTTCTGTGGAACTGTGGATATCCTGGACATTGGACATTCATCCAAGCTATTTTTAGGCGCCCCGAGTGTGAAAGGTACAATACGTCAGCACCTTCAACGACTCGCCAGGCATATTTAACAAAAGTGTCACGGTTATTTCATGAGGTCCAGGCCTCTTCGTAGGCGCCATCCAGGGCGCTATCGGTAGTGGGGGAGGGGGGCAAAAGCGTGTTATTGGCTTCGAGGGTCACAGGTGCCCGGTCGGCGTCGGAGGGAAGCTGAAGGCGTCAGGGTGCCATCATTCTGAGTTCGCCGGGACACCGCATCGCTTTCGTGCCGGCAAGGTGCCATTCGGGGGCGGTATGATACCTTCCGAGGGTACCTTCCGATGCCTTTCGAAGGTGGCAAGACGTCTTCCAAACTCCCAAGGCGGCATATTGCACTCTGAGGGCTGCAAATTGTCCTCCGAGGGCGGCAAAATGTTTTCCGAGGGCGGCATGATGCCTTCCAAGAGCAGCATAATGCGCTCTGAGGGCAGCAGGATGCCTTCCGAGGGCGGCATATTGCACTCTGAGGGCGGCATAATGTGCTCTGAGGGCGACAAGATGCCTTCAGAGGGCGACAAGACATCTTCCTAGGGCGGCATAATGCACTTCGAGGGCGGCAAAATGTCTTCCGAGGGCGACACGATGTTTTCCGAGGGAGACACGATGTTTTCCGAGGGCGGCATGATGCCTTCCGAGGGCGGGATGATGCCTTCCGAGGGCGGCATAATGCCTTACGAGGGCGGCGATGTACCTTATGAGGGCGGCATAATGTGTTGTGAGGGCGGCAAGCTGTCTTCTGATGGTGCCAGGGTGCTTTTCAAGAGTGCTACGACGCTGTTGGTAGACACGAGCGCCCTGACGGCCTCCCGAGAACGCTACAGCGCCTTCGGCGGCGGTAAATCCTTTGCAAGAATGGCGTCGCGGCGCCTTCGGCGCCGCGGTGCCCGAGGGCGCCGTTTTCTAAGGCAGGGGGCTTCAGCCCCTACGGCCCCCCCCCCCCCACTGGATCCGCCACTGATTAGTGACCTCAGATCCTCAGATAACCCCAAGGAAGGGCCTCCTTTCTCTTCAGAGAGGGCTTCCTCTCTGCGCGGTAGGTCCTCCCTCCGCAGAGGCGCCTCCTTCTGTACAGAGGTGCCTCCTCTCTGTACGGTAGAGCCTCCCCACCACAAAGGAAGTCCCCTTCCTGTACAGAGGTGCCTTCTCTCTGCACAGTGGGGCCTCGTGTTTCTGTACAGCGGGGTCTCCTATCTGCACGATAGGCCTCCCCTCAACAGAGGAGGCCATCCTCCTTCCTGTACAGAGGGGCCTCCTTCCTGTACAGAGGAGGCCATCCTCCTTCCTGTACAGAGGGGCCTCCTTCCTGTACAGAGGAGCCTCCTTCCTGTACAGAGGGGCCTCCTTTCTGTACAGAGGGGCCTCCTTTCCGTATAGAGGAGCCTCCTTTCTGTACAGAGGGGCCTCCTTTCTGTACAGAGGGGCCTCCTTTCTGTACAGAGGGGCCTCCTTTCTGTACAGAGGGGCCTCCTTTCTGTACAGAGGGGGCCTCCTTCCTGTACAGAGGGGCCTCCTTTCTATACAGAGGGGCCTCCTTTCTGTACAGAGGGGCCTCCTTTCCGTATAGAGGAGCCTCCTTCCTGTACATAGGGGCCTCCTTTCTGTACAGAGGGGCCTCCTTTCTGTACAGAGGGGCCTCCTTTCTGTACAGAGGGGCCTTCTTTCTGTACAGAGGGGCCTCCTTTCCGTATAGAGGAGCCTCCTTTCTGTACAGAGGGGCCTCCTTTCTGTACAGAGGGGCCTCCTTTCTGTACAGAGGGGCCTCCTTTCTGTACAGAGGGGCCTCCTTTCTGTACAGAGGGGCCTCCTTTCTGTACAGAGGGGCCTCCTTCCTGTACAGAGGGGCCTCCTTCCTGTACAGAGGGGCCTCCTTTCTGTACAGAGGGGCCTCCTTTCTGTACAGAGGGGCCTCCTTTCTGTACAGAGGGGCCTCCTTTCTGTACAGAGGGGCCTCCTTTCTGTACAGAGGGGACTCCTTCCTGTACAGAGGGGCCTCCTTTCTGTACAGAGGGGCCTCCTTCCTGTACAGAGGGGCCTCCTTTCTGTACAGAGGGGCCTCCTTTCTGTACAGAGGGGCCTCCTTCCTGTACAGAGGGGCCTCCTTTCTGTACAGAGGTGCCTCCTTTCTGTACAGAGGGGCCTCCTTCCTGTACAGAGGGGCCTCCTTTCCGTACAGAGGGCCTCCTTTATGTACAGAGGGGCCTCCTTTCTGTACAGAGGGCCTACTTGCTCTTTTGAGAAATACTGGCACGCTACGGCCACTGGCACACGCGCCGGGGCAATCAGCACGGAACCGAGTCGGTGGTGTGTCGCAATCAGCGACCCCGCTGGGCGCGCCCCACGCACCCTGCCTAACCGGTCGCACCCTGCTTAACCGGTGGTGTGTCGCAATCAGCGACCCCGCTGGGCGCGCCCCACGCACCCTGCCTAACCGGTCGCACCCTGCTTAACCGGTGGTGTGTCGCAATCAGCGACCCCGCTGGGCGCGCCCCACGCACCCTGCTTAACATGCGGACTGCGTACACGTTGCCTCCGCCGGCCGATGCTCAGGTTCAGTGTCGTGGGGGCTGCAACCCGCCAGCATCAGCATATATACGAGACGGCAGCATCGCCGCCTGAAGGTCACGCCGAGTGGCAACCCACACACAGCAGACGCGACAGAAGCGGCTTCAGCGGCAGACGGACACATACGTGTCTAGCGCCGTCGCTTCCTCTTCCCTGAGGACGCCGCTGCGTTGCTTACACACACCGTGTAGCAACTTTGAACCAACCCTCAGCAAATACCTCATCTATCCACACCGTGTAGCAACTTTGAACCAACCCTCAGCAAATACCTCATCTATCCACACCGTGTAGCAACTTTGAACCAACCCTCAGCAAATACCTCATCTATCAAGATTCTCATCCTCGAACGAAGAGCCACAACAATGTTATATATAGCACGATGGATAAGTTAGCATGGTGGAGGTCGATAGCTATAGAAAGATGTTAGCCATATATTCTCTAGTTGGTTAGACATATTTTCTCTATAGTTAAGAGAATCGTGAATAAACAGTGCTTCGCTCTGATGCGACCAGAGTAGTTAGTACGTACGGTGGTGGAAATGCGGAATTAGTACGGTGCCGAAATTACGGTAATCTGATATAGACGGCAATAGGCCACTTAAGATTGGTGTTATGTAGCGTTCATGTCGTACCTTTGTATATTACTCTAAATTACCAGATACAATTGTGTCCATGTCAAATCACTGCTCAACTAAATCTCCAGGTTAAGCAGCCTAAACGCGACCAAAACTCTGTCTCTAAAAATACCCATTAGCTAAGCCCAACCCCTTTGTCTCGTGTGTGTGTGTGTGTGTGTGTGTGTGTGTGTGTGTGTGTGTGTGTGTGTGTGTGTGTGTCGTGTGCGTGTGCGTGTGCGTGTGCGTGTGCGTGTGCGTGTGCGTGTGCGTGTGTGCGTGCGCGCGTGTGCGCGTGTGCGCGTGTGCGCGTGTGTGCGTGTGCGTGTGTGTGTGTGTGTGTGTGTGTGTGTGTGTGTGTGTGTGTGTGTGTGTGTGTGTGTGCGTGTGCGTGTGCGTGTGCGTGTGCGTGTGCGTGTGCGTGTGCGCGCGTGTGCGCGTGTGCGCGTGTGCGCGTGTGTGCGTGTGTGTGTGTGTGTGTGTGTGTGTGTGTGTGTGTGTGTGTGTGTGTGTGTGTGTGTGTGTGTGTGTGTGTGTGTGTGTGTGTGTGTGTGTGTGTGTGTGTGCCGTGCATGCTGGCTACGTCACGGCCGGCCTTGGCACCTACGCACAACCGGTGCGTAGGGCGAGTATATAAGGAGCGCCTAAAAAGACAGACGGGACAGTGCTTGCAGGAGTCTTCGCCACAATGTGAGTCCCGGTCGCCTCGGTGGCAGGTGCCAATGGGGAGATTCTCAATGCGAGGGAACCCTGCAAGGTAATAGTAGGAACTAAAACTATCGAGATGTCTGAGTCTGTGACTAAGTTATATCTGTTTCTATTGAGCCGTATTTTGGTGTTTCTATTGAGCCGTATTTTGGAACGTGTTGTCTACTTGTATGTATGTATGTATATATTTAGGTGCTTCCACAATGTGGGTTTTCTAGCAACCACGTCGATGAACATATAATACACAAATGTTTAAAACTAGGCCTACGACACGACATACGACACATTTCGACACAAGTTAACATTTACCTGCTTGACAGGTGATAAGTCAGGGCAGGTTTAAAGGCACCGCTCTCGGCGGCTGCCGCACGCACCTCTGCGGGTAGCCTGTTCCATGCATTGGATGCGCGAAATACAAAAGAATGACGACCAAACTCTGTTCGGACACGTGGCAGCTGCAGCAGCTCAGCGATAGTTGCCCGAGTGGCACGAGCGGAGACTTCGGAGCGGCGAACTATACGCTCTCGCAGAATCTCCGGTGCACGAGTGGCTGTGAGATTGTCTCGTATGAGCATGACATCGCGTTCGCATATCAGGCAGGGGCGGATACAGGGGGGCGGCCGCCCCCCCCCCCTCCGCGCCGAAGTTGCGGAAGGGCCTCGTAAGCGCGGACCAATTTCCGCGCCGAAGTCGGAAATATACATGCTTACGGGGTTTGATATCTGCCATTTGCTGCACTCACACCAGGAGCCGCCCTCAGGCCAGATGCCGCCCCCTGGTCAGGTGCTTACCTTCAAGCCAGGTGCCGCCCTCAGGCCAGATGCGCCCCTCAGGCCAGATGCCGCCCCTCAGGCCAGATTCCGTCCTCAGGTCACGTACCGCGTTCTGGCGAGGCACCCGCCCTCAGGTCAGATGCCGCTACCTAGCAATGTGCCGCCCTATGGCCAGGTGACGGCGCCCCTCTGGCCAGTGAGGACGCCCCTCCGGCCAGTGACGGTGCTTTTGCGGGGCAGTGACGGCATCCCCTGTCATAGACGGCGCCCCTTCCGGTCAGTGACGGCGCCCCTCCGAGCTAATGACGGCGCCCCTCTGACCAGTGACGGGCGCCCCTCTGGCTAGTGACGGCACCCCTCTGACCAGTGACACCCCCTCTCCTGCCAGTGACGGCACCCTCTCCGGCCAGTGACGACGCCCCACCGGCAAATTGACGGCGCCCCTCCGGCCAGTGACTGTACCCTACAGCCAATGTCGGCGCCCCTCCGGCCAGTGACGGCGCCCCTCCGGCCAGTGACGAGCGCCCCACCGGCAAATGACGGCGACCCTCCGGCCAGTGACTGCACCCCTCCAGGCCAATGACAGCGCCACGCGGGCCAGTGACGGCCGCCCCTCTAGCTAATGACGGCACCCCTCCAGCTAATGACGGCGCTCCTCTAGCCAGTGACAGCGCCACTTTCGGCTAGTGACGGCGCCCCATATGGCCAGTAATGGCACTCTCCTCCGGCCCAGTGACGGCACTCTTGCGGCCAGTGACCGACGCCCCATCGGCCAGTTACGATGTCCCTTCGGCCAATGACGGTGCCCCTCTAGAGCCAATGGCGGCACCCTTCCGGCCAGTGACGGCGCCCCTCCAGCCAGTGACCGCCGGAGGTGTGCGGCTCTCTCAGGCCTCGACAATCGCCTCTCAGACCAGCCTGGGATCCGCTCAGACATGGCAAGGGGTTCTTTCAGGCCTATAAATCATCTAAGGGTCCCTCATGCCCGACGAGGGCCCCTCAGGTCGACAGGGGGGCCCGCTCAAGCCGACCGAGTTCCTCCTTCAAGCCGACCGAGGTCCTCTCAAGCCGATCAAGGACCGCTCAGGTTGACTGTGGGCCCATCAGGCCGACCAAGATCCCCCTTCGGGGCGCCGGAGGATCCCCCTCAACCCGACCGTGGGCCCTCTCACGGCAACCAAAGGCCCTCAGAACGGAACCATAAGGGCCCCTCAGACGGAACATAAGGGCCCCTCGACGGAACATAAAGGGGCCCCTCAGACGGAACATAAGGCGCCACAGACTGACAAAGGGTCTCCTCAGGCTGACAAAGGGCTCCCTCAGACCTAGGGCCCCTTTCCGACCGAGTGATGGCCCTGAAGCCGACCCTTTGTGAATTTCTACGCACGCCACCGAGTGTCACTCATGGGCATAGCCGTACCCAGGGGGGGGGGACAAACGGGCAATTGCCCCTCCTGAAGGTCTGTACGTGCCCCTTGGAAATAGGGCCTATTTCGAGAGAGAGAAAAAATATGTGTTGATTTTGTTATAAAAAAAGTTGAAAATATGCCCCACTAAAAATATAGTGGGCCAAATCGGTGAGTTATATTTGGTGGGGGTACCTTATGACCCCTGATAAAAAAATCCCTCTCCTGGAGTAAATCCTGGGTACGTCATTGCTCATGGAGACAGAAAAACAATAGTTTCTGTGATGCTATTCCTTCACTTGAGGGTAGAATGGGTTTATCACTCCGGACGAAGCAGGGGCTACCCTAGTTGACTTTCCCCTAGTTGACTACCCTAGTTGTATGCCGAGACGGGGAAGCTCCTGGACTTACAGTGAACAGTCTATCCTCGCGTTTCGGCTAAAGCTGAGCGCATATTTGAATTTGGTTCAAAACCTTACGTTTGAATGCGTTTCACGCCGACACCATGGTGCGGCGCCCTTCATTAAGCAGAGCTGTTTGCATGGACCATATCCGGGTCGCGCAATATTTGCTGGCAGGCGGAATTTGAAGTCGAAGGATTTACATTTCACAAACTTTCGGCAGGTCCTCACCCGCCGCATTGACGTCATCTTACTCAGGCCGCTGCCACCGACGCAGGCCATCCCAGTCAAAGGGTAAATAGGACGAGTTAGCACGAGTCGCGGGCGCCAGCCCCATACATCAACTCGAACATCTCTCCCTGACAACTCTTCTTGGAGCAGGAGAAGCCTGCGGGCGCGATTGTCAAATGCGCTACGGGGAGGACTTCAACAAGCACCGCAACGACGCATGGCTACGACGGAATTTGGACGGAAGATAGCCCTCTTCGTCCGTGGAAGATGGAAGCGTCGGCATTCTGATGGAAGGGGTAGACTATAATGTCTACCAATTTCATCAGAGAGAGAGAGAGAGAGAGAGGAGAAGAGAGAGAGAGAGAGAGAGAGGAGAGAGAGGAGAGAGAGAGAGAGAGAGAGAGAGAGAGAGAGAGAGAGAGAAAGAGAGAAAAGAGAGAAAGAGAGAAAGAGAGAAAGAGAGAGAAAGAAGAGAGAAAGAGAGAGAGAGAGAAAGAGAGAAAGAGAGAAAGAGAGAAAGAGAGAAAGAGAGA
>JAXIVJ010002294.1:0-2500 GCA_036785665.1 Chirona hameri
TGTTTGTATGTTTGTATGTTTGTATGTTTGTATGTTTGTATGTTTGTATGTTTGTATGTTTGTATGTTTGTATGTTTGTATGTTTGTATGTTTGTATGTTTGTATGTTTGTATGTTTGTATGTTTGTATGTTTGTATGTTTGTATGTTTGTATGTTTGTATGTTTGTATGTTTGTATGTTTGTATGTTTGTATGTTTGTATGTTTGTATTGTTGTATGTTTGTATGTTTGTATGTTTGTATGTTTGTATGTTTGTATGTTTGTATGTTTGTATGTTTGTATGTTTGTATGTTTGTATGTTTGTATGTTTGTATGTTTGTATGTTTGTATGTTTGTATGTTTGTATGTTTGTATGTTTGTATGTTTGTATGTTTGTATGTGTGTATGTGTGTATGTGTGTATGTGTCTATGTGTCTATGTGTCTATGTGTGTATGTGTGTATGTGTGTATGTGTGTATGTGTGTATGTGTGTATGTGTGTATGTGTGTATGTGTGTATGTGTGTATGTGTGTATGTGTGTATGTGTGTATGTGTGTATGTGTGTATGTGTGTATGTGTGTATGTGTGTATGTGTGTATGTGTGTATGTGTGTATGTGTGTATGTGTGTATGTGTGTATGTGTGTATGTGTGTATGTTTGTATGTTTGTATGTTTGTATGTTTGTATGTTTGTATGTTTGTATGTTTGCATGTTTGTATGTTTGTATGTTTGTATGTTTGTATGTTTGTATGTTTGTATGTTTGTATGTTTGTATGTTTGTATGTAGTGTTTGTATGTTAGGTATGTTAGGTATGTAGGTATGTAGGTATGTAGGTATGTAGGTATGTAGGTATGTAGGTATATAGGTATATAGGTATATAGGTATATAGGTATATAGGTATATAGGTATATAGGTATATAGGTATATAGGTACATAGGTATATAGGTATATAGGTATATAGGTATATAGGTATATAGGTATATAGGTATATAGGTATATAGGTATATAGGTATATAGGTATGTAGGTATGTAGGTATGTAGGTATGTAGGTATGTAGGTATGTAGGTATGTAGGTATGTAGGTATGTAGGTATGTAGGTATGTAGGTATGTAGGTATGTAGGTATGTAGGTATGTAGGTATGTAGGTATGTAGGTATGTAGGTATGTAGGTATGTAGGTATGTAGGTATGTAGGTATGTAGGTATGTAGGTATGTAGGTATGTAGGTATGTAGCTATGTAGCTATGTAGCTATGTAGCTATGTAGCTATGTAGCTATGTAGCTATGTAGCTATGTAGCTATGTAGCTATGTAGCTATGTAGCTATGTAGCTATGTAGCTATGTAGCTATGTAGCTATGTAGCTATGTAGCCATGTAGCTATGTAGCTATGTAGCTATGTAGCTATGTAGCTATGTAGCTATGTAGCTATGTAGCTATGTAGCTATGTAGCTAGGTAGCTAGGTAGCTAGGTAGCTAGGTAGCTAGGTAGCTAGGTAGCTAGGTAGCTAGGTAGCTAGGTAGCTAGGTAGCTAGGTAGCTAGGTAGCTAGGTAGCTAGGTAGCTAGGTAGCTAGGTAGCTAGGTAGCTAGGTAGCTAGGTAGCTAGGTAGCTAGGTAGCTAGGTAGCTAGGTAGCTAGGTAGCTAGGTAGCTAGGTAGCTAGGTAGCTAGGTAGCTAGGTAGCTAGGTAGCTAGGTAGCTAGGTAGCTAGGTAGCTAGGTAGCTAGGTAGCTAGGTAGCTAGGTAGCTAGGTAGCTAGGTAGCTAGGTAGCTAGGTAGCTAGGTAGCTAGGTAGCTAGGTAGCTAGGTAGCTAGGTAGCTAGGTAGCTAGGTAGCTAGGTAGCTAGGTAGCTAGGTAGCTAGGTAGCTAGGTAGCTAGGTAGCTAGGTAGCTAGGTAGCTAGGTAGCTAGGTAGCTAGGTAGCTAGGTAGCTAGGTAGCTAGGTAGCTAGGTAGCTAGGTAGCTAGGTAGCTAGGTAGCTAGGTAGCTAGGTAGCTAGGTAGCTAGGTAGCTAGGTAGCTAGGTAGCTAGGTAGCTAGGTAGCTAGGTAGCTAGGTAGCTAGGTAGCTAGGTAGCTAGGTAGCTAGGTAGCTAGGTAGCTAGGTAGCTAGGTAGCTAGGTAGGTAGGTAGGTAGGTAGGTAGGTAAGTAGGTAGGTAGGTAAGTAGGTAGGCAGGTAGGCAGGCAGGCAGGCAGGCAGGCAGGCAGGCAGGCAGGCAGGCAGGCAGGCAGGCAGGCAGGCAGGCAGGCAGGCAGGCAGGCAGGCAGGCAGGCAGGCAGGCAGGCAGGCAGGCAGGCAGGCAGGCAGGCAGGCAGGCAGGCAGGCAGGCAGGCAGGCAGGCAGGCAGGCAGGCAGGCAGGCAGGCAGGCAGGCAGGCAGGCAGGCAGGCAGGCAGGCAGGCAGGCAGGCAGGCAGGCAGGCAGGCAGGCAGGCAGGCAGGCAGGCAGGCAGGCAGGCAGGCAGGCAGGCAGGCAGGCAGGCAGGCAGGCAGGCAGGCAGGCAGGCAGGCAGGCAGGCAGGCAG
>JAXIVJ010002294.1:15000-40000 GCA_036785665.1 Chirona hameri
TGTATGTATGTATGCATGTATATATGTTTACAAGTGTGAAGAAGCGTCCCCGGCGTGATACAATTTGTAGTGCATATTGTGTAGTGTAAAGTGTGTATTTGTATATTGCATAATATATATATTGTGTAGTCTATGTTGTGTAGTGTATATTGTGTAATGTATATTGTGTAGTGTATATTGTGTAGTGTATTGTGTGTAGAGTACTTGTGTAGTGTTTATTGCGTAGTGTATATTGTGTAGTGTATATTGTGTAGTGTATATTGTGTAGTGTGCATTGTGTAGTGTATTGTGTGACTATGGTGTACCACGGGTCGTGTTTCTGTACTTTGTACCCGGTACTTGGTACTTGGTACTTGGTACTCGTCACTCAGTACTTGGTACTCAGTTCTTGGTACTCAGTACTCGCTGTAAGTACAGTAACAACTGTCCCACCTGAGCGAAATCCACGGGTTTTTCCCCTCGTCACTGATGGGCGGCGTCAGACCAGACTGGCCGAAACCTCGTTAATGACGTCACGTGTTTTGGGGTGGGGCGTGTGGGGTCAGGGTCTGAGCGGCCGGTATCGGCGGTCGGCGATCAGTGACCGTGACTGGTTGTATATTTATGCGCATCTGCATGACAACGATTGATTCTGGTGATAATTTTAACCAGTGAGATGAACTGGGACGAAATGTTACATGACCGTGATTCTTATGAGCCCTACCGATTTGTATAACATAAAAACATATTCTTGAATTTGGGTAAACAATTATCCCATAATGTCGCACTCGTTAAGAAGAAGAATTGGAACGTGATAATCGTGGGAAAAAACCTTCTCAATTCCATTTCTTGTTAGGAAATGAAGTTTGTAGCTTAATGCGCGGTTGACATTACAATATACCAGATAAATGGAAGATTTTCTGGCAATGGAAATAACTTTTTTGATCAAAACGACAATATTAATCCTGCAATTCTCGACGGCTTGGGCTGTGTGGAAGCAATCTTAGCTTTTTCGACAATTAAATAAAAAAAAGCTTGTTTATTCATCCTCACGACATAATCCATAAATGTTCTGTTTCTTTTAAACCGAGGCGTTACAGTTATCAACTGGATCTGACGTCAAGGCTGCCTAAACAGGCTAACAGGTTAAATCTCAAACTTACAGAGTGAAGTTAATTTAATTTAAACATTTAGCCAGATATTGAAATTTCATCGATTTAGCCAATTACATCAACCGAACCGGAAATCGAATTGCAAGGCTCTGGTCAAAATCTCTGTTACTCTGTCTACCGGGAAATTGGGTTAACAATTTCTCAAAATATACCATACAGGTATTTCACGTAAATTATCGCATCATTCGGACTTTACCAGACACAATTGGCATTTAATATATCAGTAAACATTGCCCACCAAAACATATTTTTACTCATCGTAATTTAATTGAGTATTTAATTGCATCGAGCCAAAAAAATGCATTACCCTGCCTTGTAAGCATTGAATTCACGTCATGACCCTTCGTTAATATTATTACGTTAATATTATGCATTATATTATGTTATTTTCCCAAAAAATATGTCGCTCCTCAGTCTCTCATCATTATTCCTTCCTCAGTCAACCCTCATTCACATTCCAAATTAGAGCAATATATATATATATATATATATATATATATATATATATATATATATATATATATATATATATATATATATATATATATATATATATATATATATATATATATATATATATATATATATATATATATATATATATATATATATATATATAATTCAAACAAGGGTTTATTTACAGAAACAAATGGTGCACCAATAGTGTAAGTTAATCGTCTCGTGAGAAATCCGTCCAATCAGTGCAAACAGTCAAATCAGTTAGGACTCATCACCAGCATTTACAAAACATTGAGAATCATCAGCCTTTCTAAAAGAACTTTCAATGATAACCAGGCCACAATGAAAATGTAAGTATACCATAATCTGCCTACCGTGCAGACAATTCAATAAATGATGATTTCAAGCTTGCGCGCTGGCACACAACTACAACAAAAAAACATGCTGTGACTAAATTACCAATTCATGGCAGGTGAGTAATCGGAATAGAGCGGCCGCCAATGACTGTGCAAAATTTTAAAAATGGTACAAGGGGATGTACAAAACTAACGACGAGTGGAAGGTAGGACCGACAGGATTGTGCAGACCTCGACTTTACTTGTGATGATGCGTATGCTCGTCTTTCGCCAAATGAATTTAAACAAACAACAACAACAACAATAGTCCATTTTCAGGGTTCCTGCCCTTCAGCCTCAGTTAACAATTCGTCTCTTCTGTCCATTCCCTCTTGGCTTTCTCTTGTTTCAGTACAATTAATCAACTTCTTGACTGAGGCAATTAATTTTCATGATGACTCTCCACAAAGTTACGTCGTGACGAGCGTCACGACAGTTGGCCGCGGCCGCCTCTGTTCGCGCACTCTCACGGTCCAGTCCCGACTGACCTCTCTCCCGTACTGTAGGCGCTGTCCGTTCGTATAACCCTGCGCTGTCCTATTTTGGGGGACGATGGTCGATCCCCGCGACATCTATCTTGCCGTTTTTTACTTATGTCGACCGATAGATGGCAGTACCTTTCAAGGGGTGCCGCTACCCGCTGTATTTTCTGGGCCGATAGGGGCTTATACGACAGATTTAACGATAAAAGTGGTTTTCAATTTGAAATGTAGAAATGTGAATGTAAAATGTTGTAAATCGTTGCGAATTGCGGGTTTATAGCCATATTTTTGTGGTATCGGTTGTTATTTCGCAGTAAGGCGATATAGTGATGTCAACATTGACTTTATCGGTTGTTTTCGGTTGTAATATTAGGTATCTGCCCTAGGAGATGAGTTATTATATTTTGTAAAATTATATTCGTGAATTTTGAGGACACTGTTATTTTATCGGGACTCCGGCTGCGCCCGGACTGGACGTGGGAATCGGAGGCTTTGTCGCTTCGTTTCACTATCGGTTTTTCACTGCCATGCTTGGTTTGGAATGGCGCGTGTCTTGGTGGTATACTGTCGTAAGTAATTTGAATTTACTGTTGAAAATTGTTTCCGATTCGTGTCGAATGTTATCTATCATATCCGTTCGATTATCTGACTGAATTTGGGTGTTCACTGCTAGATGATGTTCGTAATGGCGTAAATGTCCATGGCTTTTCGCGCAATTGTTGCCTTCGCTGCGCCATATATGTATAAACTGGTTTATTTCTGCAGGGATACTTGGAAGCTTGGCCGTTGTATGATTTGGAGGTCTGGAGACCTAGAAGCTTGGCCGTTCTGTAGTTTTTTGGTGGCTTGGAGACGGAAGTTTGGCCGTTCTGCGGTTTTGGAGATTGGAGGCTCGGACGATCTGTTGGCTTGGAGTCTTGGAGAGTCGTCGTCTTGAACGTCGCCGGACGCCATTCTGATGGTACGATTTTCTTTCTAATATGTTCCTAAAATCGAGTGTTTAAGCCTATACGCGTGTTGACTTGGCCTATGAACCCGCTGTGACACCCGCTGCGAGCGTACCTATGAGATGAGTTGGTGGTCGGATGAAGGAATGCTAACCTGGCTGTTGGTGTCCCCCCTCCCCCCGTATTGCGATGTACGACCACTGTAAGATGCTTACGTCTGTTTTATGTTCCGTGCAGAAACCTTGAGTACTGAATATAGGCGGTACTGGTGATCATCTTGGTCTTTTGGTGGCGAAGTGAGCGAGGTGGCGGCTACACGTACGTAAGTCAGAAAAAGGTCCCCCGTTTACTCTGGTCAGGCCTTTTAACAGCTTTCCCTTCCCTACCAAAAGCTTTCACCTCTTCTCCCTAGTCGGTTGCCAGATTGGCGTTTTTGCGTCCACAGGCTGCAACGTATAGCGCCACGTCATTCGTCGATTGGCCGGTCTAGTTTTTCAGCTGCCACGAATGCTCTGGTTTCGGACACGTGTAACGCCTCGGGACACTTTCCGCCGCTTCTGTGCCCGGCCGCCGCCCACGCGTTCGCATTCCTGGGCCGCCCTTCACCCGGCTCCGTCAAAACAAGGGGAGCCGACACCTGTTTACGTTTTTTTCTTTCTGCAGCTGTCCCCGGATGGCCGTGGTCTCAGGGTCCGGCGCAGAACACGGAGACGCTCGTTTCATCCACCGTCCACCACTGGACAGCTTTTGCTGCTAATTATTGAATGTTTCGACTGTGTTGCAGATTTCTGATGTTTGATTGAAAGAAGAATACAAAATGTATCGCATTACATTCCAATCTATCTGGGCAAGTTCATTTTTCAATTTGTCAAAGTCTGCTTGATTAAAATTTGGAACCAGAAGGAGATTATCTTTGAGCTTAACGCTAGATGAGATATTAAAGTTTCCTATACTATGATCGCTTTTACCGAGTCCCTCACTCACAAAATCGTTACACACGACCCGGGTGTTAACTGCTACCACGGAGGTGAATTTGGAAATTTACTCATGCATGGTGTGTAATTGTTGAGGCTTCGCTATGCACACTAATGGCAGACACCTGCGTGGTGTGTGAGTGCCGACCACCATCGCATCGTGTGTTCAATACCCACAGTTCAGGTCTTCACAGAAACACCTGCCCGCTGTGTTGATGTTCAATGCACCTGCGTCATGTGTCACTCACCGCCAGCTCAGGTACTCGTCGACACCTCCCATTTACACCTCGCTGATGTGAGGCGGCCTGAACAGGCGGCCGCTAGCTGCGCGCGCACATTTTTGAAACGCATGCTGGCCGGCGGCAGCCAGCCGGCAGCTGCTCAGTAGAGCAGTGACCTTGGGCGCGGCGGGTTGTGCAAGTGCGTGCGTCGACCGTTGTCAGTTTCCGTTGAGTTGCGAAAGGCTGTCAATCGTGCGTCGTGTTCGGAGTTATAAGTACCTAATTGTGAGTTGGGAGTGTGCAATTCGTGCGTTATTTTGATCTTATAAATGTAGTTAGTTGTGAATTTGTGATCGAGAAACATTAGGTATGATGGCATTTGTGACGGGAGGGCATGTTTCATGCCCTCCCGTCACAACAAAGTATGGCGTATCCGCGGTTGGAGCTGCACCTACCGGAGAAATAAAACTTCTAAAAACATATGAATATATGTAGCTGACTGTTGATCTTTAGTAACTATGATTATGTATGAGTATGTTTGATGATGATGATTTGTGATGTTGAGGCTGATACATTGATCTGTTTATAATAATTCACGTTTTTTGTTAATACAATGGATTTGCACTGAAATGTAGCTATTATTAGTTGCTCGGATTGGGAAGGTTGGCGCGAGTGGTCAGAGTCAGGTCAGAGTGCTCAGATTGGCATGAGTCTTGCGAGTTGCGACACGTCTCTGAGCCGGCGCCCATCGGCGGCCGCCGTCCGCTATGCGTCTGCGTCACGACACCCCAAGCAGCGGCGACCGTTACACCTCTCCCAGTGGTAAACGAACTCCCGCGATACGCCCGGCTGAGGCGTCAATCGACGCCCCCCGCATGAATATTGCGACACCTCGACACCCCATGCAGCGGTGACATTACACCTCTCCCAGTGGTAAACGAACTCCCGCAATACGCCCGGCTGAGGCGTCAATCGACACCCCCGCATGAGTATTGCGACACCTCGACACCTCATGCAGCGGTTATCCAGGGTGTTCCGTTAAACCTATACACCTCATGCAGCGGCGATCACGGTTGTTCCGGTACACCTCTCTGAGTGCTAAACAAAACACCTTCTAGACGACGTATTTTAGGTTGTGTGGGCATCACACGGGCTAGGTGTGTTGACACCCTGCGCGGGTGTTGATTTTTTGTGAGTGCTCACCGATGGTTACATCACTCACTAGTTCTCTGTTGTCAGAGAAGACTAGGTCAAGAATTGAACATAATCTAGTTGGTTCAGTGACAAACTGATGCATAAAAGGTTCCTCTGCAAAAAGTTGCCTAAACATCATGCACTCGTTGGTCTCTACCCTGCCTTCATACCCTCGTAAATTTACATCTCCCATGATCAGACAATGTGTTTTGAAATTATTACGAATTTCCTCGCAGATCACTCGGTTTGCTTCAACTTGAGGCATTCTCAAAAGATTACCTGGTCTGTAGAATGCTCCAATTCTTAAGTTATCCCTATTACCTGCACTAATTTTAACGTCTATCCAAATTGATGCTACGTCCTTCGCTTTTAACCCGCGAGTTACTGGGGTATATTTCATAACGCGACTTGCTGGGGGGCTATTTTTTGCCCCCCCCCCTCTGATCTCCGGAACTACTAGACCGAATGTAAACATTCAAACGGCATTCGATAGCCCTGGGAAATTTATTGAGGGAAACATAATATTGTTGATCTCGGGGTCACCGATGACGTCACAGGTCAGGTCAAGTACAAAATGTTTGACCGTGTCAAAAGGTCTTTATGGATGGAATTGTCGCGGAAAATTGTGATATTAAACGCATAAGCCGTTGATAAATCGGTATGATTCGTGTGTCTGACACTTCTAAGTACCTTTCTAAGCTGTTTATGATCTTGGGTCAGGTCAAGGTCATCCGAGGTCACGAGGTCAAACTGCAGATTACGGTCATTAGGCGTTGTAACACATGTTTATGGGTTTGTTTTTCGTCTAGAACGCGAAAAATGACCTTAGAACATCGTTTGTTCCATATAAATAGAAGTAAAAAGCAAAAATGGAAATGCGTTTTTTTGTCATAGTAATGCTGTGAGAAGTGGTCGATTTTTGTCATTTAAAGGTCATAACTCGGTCATTTTTAAAGATATCGACTTTAAATTTGGTACACATATTCACCGCATACGTCTCGATCACATATATTCCGGTTTTTGCATAATTTTGTTTTTTTCTTGAAAATTTTGTTAAAAAAAAAAATGTCTTTGGATTTCTCAAAAAAATTAATTAAAAAAAACCCTCAAAAATCCGAGATAGCAGTTTGATATCCCGGTTTATTGTCAGTAATTTGATTTAATACAATTTAGTTTATCTCAAATATCGTACCTTTGACAGCGTTTTCCGAAAACCATTATTTTGCAACAAAAACCGAAGAACATGACGTCACTCTGACGTCATTCCCGGTTGACCTATCATAGCCTTATATTTTTAATTTTGCCAACATGTGTAGAATTGATGTGAGAGAAGTTACTGCAAGTTTGGCGACGATACGGGTGTTCGTTTAGGAGTTATTGCAAAATAACGGGAGGGGGGGGGGCAAAAAATAGCCCCCCAGTAACTCGCGGGTTAATGGATCATCAACCCTCGTAGCAACGTACAAACTGTTGACGTATACAAACACCCCGTCACCCTGCCGTGATTTCCGGCCGTACGAAAACATGTTGTAACCTTGTAATTCGAAGTCCTGTAGTTTATCACCACAAAATTCCTCACTAACCCATGTTTCTGTTACACAAATAATATCCGGTTTTTGAATACAAACATAGCATCTGAACTCATCAAATTTTGATCTAATGCTCTGTGCATTTAACATTATACATCCAATATTACATTTAGGTATCTCTCTACCACTGCTACTACTGCTACAGCTATGATAACTTTGATGCGTCCCCTTATCAGTTGAACCTTCACCATTGCCTACTTCTCGATGCCCTTTTACCTGTCTCTTTTGCCCCCCCCCCCCCCTCCCACCTAGTTTCCCTGAATCACCCTTGCGTATGCAGCCCCCAGTACTGTCGCCCCCTCATCCGATAAATGCAAACCATCCCTCATGTAGTACACGTCGCTGCCATAAAACTTATCCCATAGGTCGACAAACTCAAACCCCATAGCCGAGCATAGCTTACTCACAGAGTGGTTTGCTGACAGAGTGGTTTGCTCTGGAGTACCACTCCGTGCCGACTGCAACTCGAGGGAGGATGCCAGTGATGAGGATAGTCTGCCTAGCCTCCTTCAGCGTCTGCAGCAGTTGCCTATATTCCTCTACTAGCTTTACGCTGCGTCTCGGTCCAACGTCATTAACCCCCACTTGTACGATGATCGTTTCGTGATCGCACGCACGTAGCTCGTCCTGGATAATAGGGCCAAGTTTGGACACTTCCACTCCTGGTTTGACGGCACACCCCCTATGGGGCCTCACCCGCGAATCACCGATCATCAAATATCTAATCTTTCACTTCTCAGGTTCCTCGGCAGGCTCCAGGACACTGAACCTGTTCGATAAGGCAACACAATGTTCTCCGGGAATGCGATGCCTCTTCCTACCCTGGATGTGCTGTATATTCTTATCTTGTACAGTTATCCAACCATCTCTCTTCTCTTCTATCTTCTCTTCTTTCTTCTCCTCTATTTTCTGTTCTATCAGCGTTTCTATCGTCTCCCCAAGCTGCTCTCTACTCTGCTCTTCTATCTTCTCTCCTATCGTTTCTACTATGTTCCTTCCATCTTCTCTTCCCTTCTTCCTTCTTCCCTTCTCCATCTTCCCTTCCATCATACTTTTTAATTTGTCTTCTATTATCACTCCGATGATCTCGTCTATCTTTTCTTCTATTTTCTCTAGTATCTTCTTTTTTATCTTTTAATCTTCCTTTCTATCATCTGTTCTATCTTTTTATCCACCATCTCTTCGATCATCACTCCTATCTTCTTTTCTATTTTCTCTTATATCTTCTTTTCTATCTTCTCTTCTAAATTCTCTTCACTCTTATCCTCTCTCTTTTCTTCTCTCATCACACCTCTCTTCTCTTCACTATCCTCTTCTCTGTCAGCATCTACCTTCTCTTCTCTAGTATCTTCTCTCTCCTCTTTCTTCTCGTCAGAAGTATTCCCACACTTTCTGGCTCTCCTGCGCCTTGAAATAGGCATTTTCAAAACTCGGTTAGATTATTTAATTTGATCTACTTGATTTCCTGCTAGCTGTCGATTACTGTATCTTCACGCAGAAGCGCATGTGGAAATTTAAACGTTATTTTTTTTTGCCTCGTGACATGCAAAAATAAAACAAGAAAATCCGAACTCGCTGGTTGGAAAATTCACGTCAAAATATTAAAATAACAAAAAAATCACAATTTAAGTTCAGGATTTTACCTTGTCTGGAGCAGTCACACGACTGCAAATACCACCAGGGCCTCGTTTCATATAGCGGCGTAACCTACGAACCTACGTAGTTGACGCCGATTTTGGCGTAGCCTACGCCAATTACGTTTCATAAAAAATTGACCGGCGTAAGCTACGCCATTGAAACTACGCCGCTTCATTTACCTCAAAGCACCGAATTGTTCGTAAGTTACGGCATTTGCGTTTCATAAAAGGGCGTAGCTTATGTCAAATCATATTTCAGGGCCTTGATTTTCGGTAAAAAGCAACGCAAGGATTTGTTGCGTTGCTTTAGTGCTCCGATGGCCTTGAAAGTTGTTTTGATTGCCTTGCTGGCATATTTTGTGAGCCTGGCGGCGATATTAGAGGCTGGTGTGATGATTTTACATTGAAACTTACTTCAAGAGCATAGTAAGAGCAGCTAGATATTTATGTGAAGCACGAAACAGAAGTATTAGTTGAATCTCTGAAGAATTTGAGTGTCTCAAATACTATGTGGACTACCTCATGACATACATGTGTTTGTAAGAATTGATTTATAATTCACTGTAGTTTCATATCATTTGTGCAATGTTGTAATAGATGGCAAGGATTGTTTTCAATGAATAAACATGATTTACAAGACTTCTCTGACCAGTAGTAGTGAGCAAGGTGATAGCGTAATGCCGACTGGCAGTTGGGTATCATACTTATGGTGATTTTTCATGGTTATTTGTATTGTGGTTCTTTTGTACATTAGCCACACTAATAATTTGAACATAACATGTAACATTTAATGACCATGATACAGGGAGACAAGCATGGCTCACAGGTAATTAAGCCACAAACATACAAGTTCACCAGTTCAAGTTGTTTTATTTGCATGAGTTCATGTGTTTTAGGTAAGCTGTGAATTGGCCAGATTAACATGTACACTGGGAAAAATGCTCACATTTCATGCCTTGCCTGAGTTGTCAAAACTCACTACAGTAAAACTCACATTTATTTAGTATTTCTCATGCAATACCAAGGCGAAACTCACGCAAGGATGAGTTTTGCCTCAGTATTTACATGAGTTGTCATAACTCACGACAGTAACACTCAGGCCCTTACTAGCAAAACTAACCCTTACTAAGGTAATAATCATGTAATGCTAAGCCCGCCCTAAGGTAAAACTCATGCAAACTAAGGTGTAACTAACCCTTACCAACGTCAATACTCAGGAAATGCTAATGCAAGCCAAGCCTGGGGTTAGTTTTATTTCTCTGGCATTACCAATGCTAATACTAATATGATTACTAATGCAATACTATAATGGCCGTCGCACATTGGGCATTACAGCAGATACTGTGGCGAGACATAGATGTGTTGACGCTGCAATCTTCCCCACTGAAACACACCTTCCCAAATTTTTGTCACCATGCATCTATAGGTGCATGATGACCAACATTCCTAAACCTATCCATTACTTTTGTAAACTGTGGTTGTCAAAGTTGAAAATTCAGACATCTCATTTCAGTCAGCTAGTGCCTCAACATTTGGTTCCAATCATTGGTTTTTCATAGATTTAGCCAGTAATAATATATTTAGCCAGAATCATCTATGTCATGTCAAAAATGTTGATGTCATGTCAAAAATCACATCACACAAAACTTATTAAGCCTATTGTATAGGTATGCTGAATGCTTGCCATGTATTATAGCATATTCAATTGCCTCTTGCAAATGCTAATGTGACCAATGTGACCAGTGAACAGTGACTTCTTCTGGAACAAACATTATCAGTTGTCTGCAGCTGGTGAGTGAAATTGGTAGGAAAATGTCTGTTCATGCCAAGTGGATGAAAGCTGAACAAATCTGGATATTGGGAGCAACACTGTGATGGAAGGCCAATGTAAGATACAGTTGAAGCTATGAGCGAGGCCTTGAAGACAAGTGCCGCCATGGACCTGTGTGTTGAATGAGATCATCATTGAGTTTTCACCGAATTAAGGCAAATTGTTGAATTTTCAAGGCACTTTTTCTGACATCTTTACTGACTGCTGATCAATAAAGGTGTCAGTGTCTGAGTTTGTGTGCTTTGGTGGCGTGGTTGAACACATCAATTTGTTGTAAGTGAACTTCCTATTAGATAAGCCATCTGTCATCATGATGTGTCATCATGACGTGTCATCATGACGTGTCATCATGACGTGTCATCATGACGTGTCATCATGACTTGTCATCATCTTAGCTTCTCATCTGTTGTATGTGCTGCCATCTATGCACTTGGACTGTTTCACACTAACCACAATTAGATCAGTAAATACGCATGATTCATGCCATAGCCCATATGAGTCCGTAATGGATTGGATTCATATTTCATACATTGCATCATGCAGTGGCGTACCGAGTATCAGGTCATGCAGGTCATGACCTGGTCTTTTGGACCTGAGGCGCCCATGCAAAGCTGGCGCCCCTCCGATCGGTCACGACGCCCCTCTGGCCAGTGACTGCACCACTCCGGCCAGTGAGGACGCTCCCCGGCCAGTAACGTCACTTTTGCGGCCAGTGACGGCGCCCCCGGCCACTGCGCCCCGGCCAGTGAGGGCGGCGCCTCTCCGGCCCGTGACAGCGCCCCTCCAGCCAGCGACGGCGCCCCTCCGACTCCGACTAGTGACTGTCCCTCTTCGGCGAGTGACGGCGCCCCTCCGGCCAGTGACTCTCCTTCCGCATGGTGCGGAAGGAGAGGCGGTCGAATTCGCCGGATCTAATACGCAAACACAATCGACAAACAATGCTTTGGCCGACTTCAAATGAAGATGCGGCAATAGTCTCGACGGTGGCAGGTTACAGGCGCGGATCCAGGATTTCAGTCAGGGGGGGGGGGGGGGGGGCGACATACAAAAAGTTGCGCCCAACGGGCGCGTTTGTATGGCACGACATGGGCGGGACCCGGGCTCAAGGGGGGGGGGGGAGGGGGACCCCAGCGCCCTCTGCCTGGAGACGGGCCTGGATTACATGTATATATAAAGTAAATCTGTCTCGCATCGTTTTGCGTTGCGTGCTGGCAAGTGGCAATATGTCCGTTCATTTTTGAGACGAGGATTTCTGTTGGTGGTTCTATCGGCATTATCGCCATGACTGTTCACATGCAATAGAAATCGTATTATTAATTTAATTTACTAGTAATGTATTCATTAAATAAGAACAAAAAACGAGAATCACGCGAGCTTTTCACTAAACCCACATACGTGCGGGCTTTAAATTATCACACCGGATACGTGGGCTCGATAATGGCAGCTCTAATGGCTTTCGCCTGGGTCCAGAAAATATGTGTTATTTATTTACTCAGAAACGATATTTTAACATTATTTATTTTACAAATATTTTTAAATATTTGTATGATTCCAATTTCAATAATTGCATTAAAACAAATGTTTATTATAATGCTTTCAATACACTTCAATTTGTAAAACACCCTTGATTGTTTACGCCAGCAACGCAAACTGCGCCGGAGTAAACAACTCCGTCGGCACCTTGGTGAAACGGACTAATTTACGATGCGTAGCTTTTGATGGCGTAACTCACGCATTTCGTAAGGTACGCCAAAAACTTTATGAAACGAGGCCCTGCACCTTCCTCAGCCTCATATCTATCTTCTAGTATACAACTTATAGGAATATATACTCTATTAGCGCAAAAGTTGTCCATATTGGTAGAGCCTCTAAAACACGTCTAACTTATCCAAGTAGTCCACTGTCACTGTCTATCTATAGTCCGAACCAATGTCATATTCGTGTTTTTGAACTCAAAATGCTCCTTACAGCCAACTATCAAGCAATCTGTCAAGGAAATCCCGCTCCGTGTCCCTTATAAGGGCAACACATCAGCCAATCAGCGATGGGAGATTGGACGGATACTTGTGGTACGGTATATATTAAACAAAAAAACAAGGTGAACAGTTCCATTTAACCCTATTTGTAACAGGCTCCTGGCTACCCCTATTTGTAACAGGGGGGGGGGGGGGATTCCGCCTCCCCCGGAGATCTCGAGATCTACCCGTCCGATTTTCTAAAATTAAACGGCGTTTGGTTTCCCTTAACACGATCTACATTTCTAAAAAATAAAATAAATCGAAATTTTTGATAGGGGGGCAACAGGGGGACAAAAACTACAAATTTTAGTGGTATATGTGATCCAACACAGCTGTCATGTTTATCAACCGATTTTAACACAACTAATGGGAATCGATAGAGATAGAATTTCAAATTGATACATGGCGATTCATTTTACAAATTCAAAAATCATAGGCGTGTCCTGCCACTCAGTATGGAGGTGAAGTAAATGCGGAATAAAACTATTTTTTATGTTGATTTTTTATAAATGAAATGGTATGTCATTGTGACATTAGACAAAACAGTTATAAATCATATTTTTTGCCATATGCGGTACCAGGTTAGTGAAAAAGGGAGGTAAAATAGGAAAACAATATTAACTGCAGGCATGTTGCTACCCAGCACTATAAATAAGTTACTGATCGTAGATAGTTCCTTTTTGCATATTGTACTTCATCATAGGGGCATCCAGGATCCAAACTGGGGAGGTGCAAGACCTTTTTATAAGTATATTATCCGCTATTATGATACTAACTAGTCAACAGTGACTATTTCCCTTACAACTTCAATTCACATTGCTTACCCCCCCCCCCTTTTAACCCAATCTGGACTCGCCTATTATCTCATAATTGTTCGAAGAGTACCCTGTGATGCGTGTTTCATCCGAAAACTGCAGTATGTTATGTCATTGTTGGCCCATGCATCTTAGTTTCCTTGCAATAATTTGACTCCCTTTATTCCATTCCTGAGCGCGCCTCTGCCAAAAAAAGTTTTATTCGCTCTCCTGGCCTCATATGTGAATATATCATTATAAGTTAACTATCTATTGCGCCCTAATCGCTGGCATATCGTCATTACCATGCCAGTCACCCCCCTTTCAATGTGCCTGAACACGCCCCTGCAACTCTATATGTAATAAATTATAAAAGTAATGGAAGGAGAAGCTATATTTTACATCTTGATAGCTATAAATGCTCCTTACATTGTTCTATTGGTTTCCCGCCAAGCATTGAATACTTCCTGGAACCCCCCCCCCCTTTGCATGCCCCTGAAACCGCCTCTGCCATGCAATTTATATGATATTTCATTAACATCAACTAATTTGCACTTGTTGCAATTACCGTAAATCGATGTAACTCCTTCATACTTGAGGCAGTTAGGAAGAAACCGGGAAGATCACATTTCCGTATTATCGCCAAATGTCGCCGCCGAACCCTCCCAAAACCGTGCGCTGGAACCGCCTCTGTTCAGGTTAAGAACTCAAAATTTTGACTCCAAATGCAAAGTTCAATTCTAGGAAAAGTCCCAAATTTGTATGGGCCTTCTCTTAGCCGTTCTGGAGATATCTGCGAAAAACATGAGGGGGGGGGGGGGCGGAATCCGCCCCCCTGTTACAAGAGGGTTAATGGGGAAACCCGTGAGCTGCTCGATTTGCTGAGGCCGCAATGGAAAAGTAATTTTCCCTGCCGGAGCACTTACGAAATTCCACCGGCGGCGAGCTCATTTCTTTTGAATGTCAGCACGGCGGCCCAGCTCAATCTCAGCCGATTTACATAGAGAGTGAGAACGATTGGCGCCGCTCAGCCGACAGAAGAGGACCCGGTGTTGAGAGCTGTCGCTTAACAGGCGAAATGCCACCTTTAGAGGTATTCTGCTGTCGGCGAACAATTTAGCACACTTATGAAATCGGTGGAATTTTACAGCGGCGCTGCAGTTTTTCATGTCCCTGAAGTTGCCTGGGAATTGCTGCTGCCTTTTAATAGTGTATTACTATTTATAGAAATAGTATACAGCTGATGCACTATCTGATGCACTAAGATTTGTGAATTTCATCAGCGGGTTTCGGCGTCAAATATTCACTGAAAATAGCCTGCCTGTGAAAAGATGATATCTTTGTTGAAGTACTTCCCTGAAGTCGCTTTATAACATGCTATTTAATTAAGGCTTCACATGTTAGTTGCTATGTTTCTTTTCGCAAAAGTAATATAAGAAATAGATGGGTACTCGTTGGTGTAACTGGCCAAGAGCGAATGGTATGTGCTCGGTTACGTCTAGGAAGCACTTAAAGGAAATAGTTCACCTTCGGAAAATTTTCAGAACACGATTTTATTATATTTTTTAATACAGTTTCTTTTTTTCTTTTCAAAAATGGTCCTACATCGCGCCAATTCAGGACAGAAGGTCCTAAATTATTAATGTTATGGTGTGCGTTATTGGTCTGCGCATGCTCAGACCAGTGCTGGCACTCTCAGACGGTACGGTATATCATATATGCGCTGCATTCCTTCGCCAAAAAGTAAAATATCTTCGGCTGGAGAGTCTTTTCAGCCAATAGAAGTTGCAGATAAGGATTTCTCAACACGGGCTACATAACTGCTATTTCAGTTCAAAATCCCATGTTGAAGGTGAACTATTTCCTTTAAACCTACGAACATGATTTCAACAAACCTTCACTTATGATTTACTTCATGAGAAAGTGCAGTTTGTGAACCATTTAGGAACCAATAGGGAACGACTGTTTTTAAATAAGATCAGATTGGTTTGATTCATAGACCGCAGGAAAGTACAGACAATAAGTAAGCAATCTGCCTGTTATTTTGAGTTCACAACCAGGGGTGATAAAGTGTTCTGTCTTGATGGATAAGGTCGGAGGCAAAATGCTCCTTCCCATGAAGTACTCGGGGTCAAAATGTCGGTAAAAATAATTACCTATGGCTATGTCATTCCTAGGAAAATTTATTAAGCGATCATGTCCTTAGAAATACTGATCGTCAAACCACTTCAAATATAATATTCATTTAATCATCGTATTCATCAGTCAGCATGTATGTACATTTACTTTTTCAAATTAGCAGTTGGGTTTCAGCTCTTGATTCTCAATAATTTAATTTCACCTATATTGCCGACAAAAAAAATATATACCAGCTATCTAGTTAGATAACTGATCCCCCGGGGGTGGGGGTCGGGGTGCTTGCGTATTTTCAATGGAGTGAGTCTGAGATCGACTGTCAGAACAGACAATCTCATTTATCTGGGACTTTGAGAGTTCTACTATAAATAGTAGAAAATCCGGCTCATTCAGCATGAACATTCACATTCCAGTTATACCGTGCATCCAGCGCAATTGCGTCGTTTAACCCTATTCCCTGCGCCAGAATTACGTTAACCTGCGGGGGGAGGGCAGATTCTGCCCCCCCCCCCCACAGAAATCTCGAGAATCGCTCGGTCGATTTCAATGAGGAAAACGCCATTCGATTGGTGATGACAAAATCTATCTTTTTGGACCCCGAAATTCTTATTTTGTTAACAAATGGGGGGCCAGGGGGCAAAAAATCCGAAAATTCTGGGTGTTTTTTGAAAGGTCATTGCGGCCATGTGGCTCGACTAATTTTCATGCTCCACACGTTTTTGAGCTTAACATGTACTGGTATTGAATACATTAAAAGACAACAAACAATATAAAAATTCATAGGCGTATTCAGGGAATGTAAAATGGGGGGATTTTCTGGAGAAAAATATGTGCTGTTCGTGATTGTTTGGAACAAGATCGTCACATGAGGGCATTATATGTTGTAATTTGTTTAATTTGATATATTGCGCATAGGCGGATCCAGGAAAAAACAGGGGGGTCACCATCCGCGTAACGCTTTTATCATCTTACTAATTTGAAGTTGTACCTAATTTGAGGGTGGGTAGTGCCTCCCATTGTTTTATACTGAGTACGTCTCTGCCCCCCAAAATATGTACAATCACAGTATCTATGTTGCATATTGACTCGAAATTGTTTTTGACGCATTTATTGCACTGCAAACCACGAAGGAAGTATGCGCCGCAAAACCGCATTCGTAACACCCTCCCTAAAATAGGAGCCTGGAACCGCCTCTGCTGCACCGATTTTTTCACAAATTTAACATAACACGCGCCATTCAATTCTGGGAAAAGTCACAAAGTTTCAGGACGCTAGGCTTAACCTGCACATTGCAGATGGTTTGCGCCGAACACGAACTGCAGGGGGGGTGATTTCTGCCCCCTCCCGTAAGATCTAAAAAACTACGCTATGTAGCGACAAACGGAAAACGGAATTGGATAGCTTGATACAAGTTATATCGAAAGTATTTCAGTTTTTTAGGTCAGGTCAAAATTGAGGTCACCAGAGGTCATCAAAGGTCAAATTTCCAGTTTTGTCCTGTTTTAGGACTTTGCTCCAGAAATTCCCATATATCTTGGAAACTATGCTATGTAGAAACAAACGGAAGAAAGCAACCGCCAGCCAGCGAAATTTGCAATCGACGAGGGATCCTCAAATTTGATATCATGTCATAATTTGAGGCTCAAAAGGTCAACAACAACAAAAATCTGTTTTTCCCAAATTATTTTTCGCTATTTACTTTTTACTTAATAAAGATAACAAAAAACTGTGCACGCTATTGTGTGTATCTCGTCAAGGCACTTCGAATGATGTACATGTTGACCTTTTTAAGTCAACTAAAAAAATGACCTCATGTCAATGTCAAGTGGTGACCCAAGTAGGACATGTTGCATATGGAAAGACGTGTCTCGACGAGACAAACACATTGCTCTCTGTTATACTTCTCTATCTGCATTATGTCGGGAGTTACTGACACAAAAGTGATGGTAACCTCGCTTGACCTCAAAAGACCCCATAGGGGTCAGTGAACAAAACTTACACTTGGATCATCAAGAATATCCTATAATAACCTGATCCAGTTGTAATTGGACTAATATCATGCCTATCCTTTCAATAGGAAGTATTTGTATATTTCCCCATTGACTTATTATGGGAAGCTTACGAAATTGACCTGACCTTAGGTCACCAATATTAAAATTCCGAGATCAACGAATTGTAAGTACTTATGCCCTTATGACATCCTGTAAGTTTCAAACTGATCAGTGAGAAACTCAGGCTTTGGCACAACTGCAAACATTTTTGGAGGTAGGGTCACTTGACCTGGTCTAGTGTGCGTAATTAATGTCCTATCAGGTGTGCCAAAACCCGGACGCCGCCGTTTTTTCGCTATCTGCGAAAAACCTAAGGATGGAGGGGGGGGGGGAGGGGGGAATCAACCCCCACTGCAGTGCGCGGGTTAACAGTTTAGAAGCGGCAAGTGAAAAACCACCGGGAGGGGAAGAATCTGCCCCCCGCAGGGAATAGGGTTAAGGCGCATGGTGGAAGACCCTATAAGAAGGAAGAGTCATCCGGTGACCGAAACCGACTTTACACGTGCAGTGAAGGGGGGTCACTTTTGTGCCCCCCCCCCCCCACATGTTTTTCGTGAATAGCTTGAAAACGAAGCTGAACAGGGCGGTGTTTTTTGCGAGACATTAACGCCAACTCAATAGCGAATCGTTTGACGCAAACAAAATCAAAATCGGTCGATCAATGTTTGAGTTGTATGTATTTTCAGTCCAAGATGGCGGTCAGAATCTCGATCGGCAAAACGCTATCTTCAGAACCAACAGCGATTTCGGAATGATTCAAACGCTACCCGGCAGACAATGTCAAGTCAAGTTTGTTTTCATCCCCCGAAACATCTTTAAAAAACATTGCTGGTGACCTTTGACGTCACAGAGGTCAAATTCTCAAAATTATGTGGTAAACCACCGGCCGCCGGCCGCCGGCAACGCCGCAGACAGGCGAGTCCGCGTCTTAGGCTGAAACACAGCACCCTCGCGTACAAATCGCGTCTCGCAACTCCCATTGAATCGCGCCCAGTCCCGCTCCAGAATAGCGTTGGAATCTGGAGTCTCGCGTCGACAGCTATATTGGAAGCGATTTGCCAGCGGAAGAGTTGACTCTAGGTCAACCTTTCCGCACCATGACTTGCGAGACAAACGCAGGATGGCATCAGCTGGCGTCGGCCTTGAGTTTTGTTGCGGCAAATAAACAACAGATTCGTATCAATTTGGTTGACGGTTTGAATCAAGACGTTGGCAAATTTGATCTCAAGGTTCTCCACAACAAATATGGAGTAAGTACCAGTAAGTCACGTGCGAAAACTATAGCTGCCAACTTAAGCCCTGAACAATAAAATATCCGGAATGCGAAGAAAACTCAAATGCTAAAGCATGTGAATTTTCTTCTATGTATTCCTCTGATTCCAGAGCGATCTCCATGCGATTCATGAGTGAGCCACGACTTACACTCGGGATGCGATTCGCATGAGATCCGGCCCATGGCTCCAGGAGCGATTTCCTTGCGGGACGCGATTTGCCCGCGAGTGCTGTGTTTCAGCCTAGCTTCAGGAATGATTCACGTTTATCTTCATCATAAGTTATCTATTAGCTAGAAGCGAAATATTTTGGTTGGATATTGGACAGCAAATACGGCGCTATCCGGGTGTGTATTGTTTCTTTTTGTGGTGAAAACTCATCTTCGTTTAATCGTTTTCGGTGTTTGAAAGAATAGCATGGTCAAAAATATTGCAAAAATATTGCAACGCCTGTCAGCCTGCCTCAATATTACTCAAAGAGCTTTGTGTTACAAATATAATTTAAAGAAGATACCTTCGCCTACAAAGTGGTGAAGTCTCAGCGTTCTATGTTGAACAGTTTCCGAGTACCGATTTAAATATTGAAAGTGCCGCTTTCTTATATACGCTGTCATAACTCTGGACTTGAACTAAGCTTTTCTCTGAACGACATGTGACACGCCAGGCCAATGTACTTGCTATCGGATCATGTTTATTGCATGTTTCTGGGACCTTCGGTTTGCGAGTTATCGGCCCGGGATCTACACGCGCTTGTCCGTTTTCGTCGATTTCTGAAATTGATCGGCTCCTATGTTAGACCAATGGCATAGTTGTCGACGACACAGCGGCCAACATGTATGTCGGATATTATGTAAATTTGTATACGATAGTGCGCATCGGCCACTGGACCTACGTACCAAATTTCACGCACCCAGCTGTAATGGTTGCTGAGTTATTAACCGATTTGTGTATGACCGTTACGTTATTTGATTTACACGTACGCACGGACATCTTATAATTAATAATAAGGAACTAGATGGCCTGCAATTTATATTGCTATTTATTTATATAGGCATTTATTACAACAAAAACAGCTAATTTATATAGCCAGCCAATAGGTTCGATGCGGGTCCGATTTACCGTTACCGGTCCGATTTAGGAATTTATTTTAATAAAACCATTGATTTATATAGCCAGCTAATTTATATAGCCAGCCAATTCGTTCGCTGACCATTTCCTGGTCTGATTAGCATGTTATGGAAGCGATTTGGACAGAACTGCAAGGCAAACTTAAGACATAAACACATCGACTTGCTAATTACTGCATACAACTTGACACGTACTGAGCAAAACTAGTTCCGTTCTGTTCCTCGTTTTTCTCCCAAGTCCCATGCCGTTCACAGTATCTGCACAGCTTATAACTATGTCTGCCGTCTTCAATAAAATCTCCCAGACAGAGGTCCCACGTCCCGCCAGCCATGCGTTCATTGTTGATCTCAGCGCTTGCAGTCCATGAGCGCCCCTCCCGGCTGCGGTTGATGTTGTTTTTCCCCGGACCGGCCTATAGCCATTTTCCGGGGTGGGGAAATTACTTCTGGCAATTTGCCAGTAAAAGAGTTACGTTAACCGGTTTATGTGAACCCGGAGCTTGCTAGGGTGTAGAGTATCTATTTAAGGTTAATGAAGTGTTCAAAGTAAATATAATATATAACCTTACTTTAAGTATTTCGTTCAAGGTCAAAAATAAGTAAAACACGAGACACACGTACATACACATTTTATTACATACACTCAGGAACACACTTGTACACAATGTCAGTGTTGATGGAGCCGGGGTGCCATCATTGCCACAGCAGAAGACTGTTGCCAGTCTCCCTGGCTCCGGCGTCCCGGCGAGACCTGGTTGTGGGATGTGTTTAGCTGGGAGAAAAGTCCTGAATAATACAAAACCCAGCGTCTAATGCAAAGGGGAAAAAACCTGTGCGGAGAGCCGAAAATGCGCTAGGCCAAAAAACCCTGTTATATTTGATTAACTAATCGTGTTTGGTAGAGAAAGTCAAAGAGGAGGCCTATCAGTTCGGGATAATTATCACCTAACAGCGTTTGGAGATTTAATGTGATACGATTTTGTTGCGTGTAGTTAATTATTTCCTGGCGTTTGTCGTTGTGTACTGGGCAAGTAATAAGTAAGTGCTTAATTGTGTAGCGCGGATAACCTGGGCAATGTTGGCAATTTGGTGGAGGGAGATTCTCCATAATATAATAATGAGTAATTTTTGTATGACCGAGGCGGAGGCGCGCCAATATCACCTCCTTTTCTCTACAATTCTGGTGACTAGATATACAATGTTGGACTTTTGGCTTGATCGGATAAAGATGAAAGTGCGGAGCAGCGTCCCACTCGCGCTGGCGCAATATGCTAAGTTGAGAATTAATATAATTTAAAACGTCTGTTACTGGACTTGGTAATTGATTTTATGAAGGTAATTCTAGGCTCAATTTCGCTAGTCTGTCGGCTTCCTCGTTTCCCGGGATACCGGCGTGTCCTGGGATCCAGAGGAATTTAATACTACTGTTTTTACTGTTTAAATACTTAATTATCTGTCTAATTTTAAATACTATCGGATTTCTACAGTCACTAATCGAAGAAATGGCAGAGAGCGAGGCAGACGAGTCTGTGCAAATGACTACTTCCTTAAGTTTTTCTTTTCTGACATATATTAACGTTAATAAAATGGATGAAAATTCCGCTGTGTATACACTATTTATGTCCGGAAGTCTAAAGCTGTTGCTAACTGTGTTTGTGAAGAATGCACCACCGGTTCGGTCGTCGCCACGTGAGCCGTCTGTGTATATGTATGTGTATGTGTTGTGTTGGGCTTTGTGTTCGTGGAAGAGTGTGTGTGTCTCTGCCGCCGTGACTGTGTTTTTGTTTTGTGTGAAGAGGCGGTGTGTGTCTGGCGTTGTGTCGAGCCAGTGAGGTGAGAGTGGTGGCGTTGGCATTGTGTTGATGTGTGGAATGTTGAATAGTGCGAGTGTTTGTCTGATTCTGTGACTGATGAGTGGGTGTCGTTTTTGTAGTAGTGTTTGTCGTCTTGTGGGTGCGGGGTGGTTTAAGATGTGGAATGTTGGGCGTGTAGGGTGTGAACTTGCTCCGGCGTAGTATCTGAGTAGTGTGTATTTGCGTTGGCGGCAGAGTGTGGGGATGTTTGTGTCGATGTGTAAGTTTGTGGTGTTAGTGGTGCGACAGGCCCCAGTCACGATCCGCTAGGCAGTGTTCTGGACAGTTTGCAGTTTTTTTAACTTGTTTAGAACATATATCATCAAATAAAAATGCGTTATAGTCCAGGATTGGACGTAGTAGGGAAGTATATAACTGGAGGAGAGTGGAACGATCTGCGCCCCACTTTCGTCCAGCCAATGACTTCATCGTCGTCGTGTACATCTCTGCACCAAATCATTAAAGTGTGGAATGAACGAGAGACGAGTGTCTAACGTTATTCCCAGATACTTGAATGATTTGACGAAAGGGATACTTGGATTGTTATATTTCAATGGAATGTAGGGTTCCACATATGCAGTTTTTTTCGAAAAAAAATAGGGATGCCGATTTACTTGGTGAAATTTCAAGTCCCCATTGGTCGCACCATACCTTTATATCAATAAGTACTAGTTGTAAAAATTTGACTGGCTTGATCGACGCTGGAGTGGGAGAACCACACCGCCAGATCATCCGCATACATTGAAAATTGGAGACCTTTGTCGATCTTATAAATATTACTGAAAATGTCGTTAATCAATATTAAAAATAGGGTTGGGGAGAGGACCGATCCCTGTGGGACACCGTGATCCTGATTTTGATTTGGAGAATATGTGTTGCCGCACCTTACATTAAAAGTTCTGTTTTCTAAAAAGTTTTTGATAAATTTGGCGAGTCGACCTCGAATTCCGGCCTTATGGACCTTTACTAGAAGTGCAGTCTTATTGACTCTGTCAAACGCAGCTCTCAAATCAAGGAAGAGGGCAACTGTGACCTCTCTCTCTCGAAAGCCGCGCTGGACAGAGTCAATAAGACCAACTAAATTGTCTGCAGTGGATCGACCAGGTCGAAAACCACTTTGGTATGGGGAAAGTAAATTGTTTGATTCAATATGTGTCCTGATACGTCCATTAACCATGCGTTCGAATAGTTTACATGCGCAACTAGTTAGAGAAATAGGGCGATAGCTAGCGGGAGAAGATTTAGGTTTGCAAGGTTTAAGTATAGGAATTAGCGTACTACTATGCCAAGATTTAGGGAAAGTGCCATCAAAGCACATGGTATTGAAGGTGCTAGTAAGTTAGTGAGACCAGTCTCCGTCAAGTTTTTAAAGAAGGAGTAGTCAATTTGATCTGGCCCTACGGAAGTTTTACCACATTTACCAATAGCGTATGTTAACTCTGAGTTGGTGAAAAGAGAGTTATAGATTTCTACGTTGTCAGAGTCAAAGTTAACACGCGCCCTGGAGGGCCTCTGATAATTACACGCCCTGGAGGGGGGGGGGGCGGATTTCGCCCCCCCCCCCCCTCGCCCTATGATCTCGAAAACCACGCAACGTAGCGACAAGCGGGAAACGACGTTAGATAGCTCGAGACAAGCTCTTTCGAAAGTATTTCGTTATTTTTTTTCAGGTCAATTTTGAGGTCACCAGAGGTCATCAAGGGTCAGATTTTCAAGTTTTCAAGACTTCGGTTCGAACACCCCCAAATATCTCGGGAACTATGATAGTTAGCAGCAAACGGAAAAAAGCAATCGAAAGTCATTGAAAAATGCAATCGACATAGATGTCCTCAGATTTGAGCTCAGGTCAATAGTTTAGGCTCCAGAGGTCATCGAATGTCAAAAAAATGATTTTGTTTTCAAAACTGTTTTCCACAAATAACTTTTTACCTATTAAAGGTAAAGCAATAATGTTCACGCCATCGCGTGTTTCTTGTCAGGGCGCTTCGAATCATATTCATGGTGACCGGGTTAGGTCATTCTGAGAAATTTGACCTCAGGTCAAGGTCAAGTGGTGACCCAAGTTGGTCATGTTGCATATTGGGAGACGTGTCTCGACGAGACAAATATATTGGTGCCGTTTTCTCTTCTCTATCTTAATTATGTCGATAGTTATTGATAAAACCGTGGTGGCGGTCATACAATTGACCTGACCTTAGGTCACCGATATTAGAAATCCGAGATAAAAAATTGTTGGTATCTATGACCTTATGAAGTCCTGCAAGATTGAAACCGATCGGCCTAAAACTGTGGCTGTGGTACTACTGCAAACGTTTTGGAGTTGAGGTCATCACGTGACCTGGTCTGGTGACCTGACCTGAGATGACCTGAGGCCAAGAATTTAACATAATGCGGGAAGTTCATTTCTAAACAGGTATACAAAAAACGGCGGCGCTGCGCGCCGCCGTTTTTGCGCTATCCTCGAAAAACCGGAGGGGTGGGCGGATTTCGCCCCCCTCCAGGGCGGGTGTTAAGAGATTGAAATTTATCGTTAAGTTGGTTAGTAAAAGTTGGTGTACATTGTTGTGTTGATGATATGTTAGCGTAGTGTTGGGCAAATTGTGTTGCCACCTCTAGGGGGATCGTGTAAGATGTGTGTGGATGTGTAAGTGTGGGATTTTGTATGCCGGTGGTCTTTTGTTTGAAAATGATCTAATTAATGTCCAAATTTTTGAAAGGGAGGTAAATCGATTAAAGGTAGATGAGAATTCCTGCCAAGATTCATTTTTTGCTTTGTTAATGATTGCTTTTGCCTGAGAGCGGGCCCTCCGTACTTCGTTTTCGTTATCTGCGGTAATATGCGCTTGAAATTTCCTCAATGCTCTTTTCCG
>JAXIVJ010002294.1:42500-112988 GCA_036785665.1 Chirona hameri
GTGTGTGTGTGTGTGTGTGTGTGTGTGTGTGTGTGTGTGTGTGTGTGTGTGTGTGTGTGTGTGTGTGTGTGTGTGTGTGTGTGTGTGTGTGTGTGTGTGTGTGTGTGTGTGTGTGTGTGTGTGTGTGTGTGTGTGTGTGTGTGTGTGTGTGTGTGTGTGTGTGTGTGTGTGTGTGTGTGTGTGTGTGTGTGTGTGTGTGTGTGTGTGTGTGTGTGTGTGTTGTGTGTGTGTGTGTGTGTGTGTGTGTGTGTGTGTGTGTGTGTGTGTGTGTGTGTGTGTGTGTGTGTGTGTGTGTGTGTGTGTGTGTGTGTGTGTGTGTGTGTGTGTGTGTGTGTGTGTGTGTGTGTGTGTGTGTGGTGTGTGTGTGTGTGTGTGTGGTGTGTGTGTGTGTGTGTGTGTGTGTGTGTGTGTGTGTGTGTGTGTGGTGTGTGTGTGTGTGTGTGTGTGTGTGTGTGTGTGTGTGTGTGTGTGTGTGTGTGTGTGTGTGTGTGTGTGTGTGTGTGTGTGTGTGTGTGTGTGTGTGTGTGTGGTGTGTGTGTGTGTGTGTGTGTGTGTGTGTGTGTGTGTGTGTGTGTGTGTGTGTGTGTGTGTGTGTGTGTGTGTGTGTGTGTGTGTGTGTGTGTGTGTGTGTGGTGTGTGTGTGTGTGTGTGTGTGTGTGTGTGTGTGTGTGTGTGTGTGTGTGTGTGTGTGTGTGTGTGTGTGTGTGTGTGTGTGTGTGTGTGTGTGTGTGTGTGTGTGTGTGTGTGTGTGTGTGTGTGTGTGTGTGTGTGTGTGTGTGTGTGTGTGTGTGTGTGTGTGTGTGTGTGTGTGTGTGTGTGTGTGTGTGTGTGTGTGTGTGTGTGTGTGTGTGTGTGTGTGTGTGTGTGTGTGTGTGTGTGTGTGTGTGTGTGTGTGTGTGTGTGTGTGTGTGTGTGTGTGTGTGTGTGTGTGTGTGTGTGTGTGTGTGTGTGTGTGTGTGTGTGTGTGTGTGTGTGTGTGTGTGTGTGTGTGTGTGTGTGTGTGTGTGTGTGTGTGTGTGTGTGTGTGTGTGTGTGTGTGTGTGTGTGTGTGTGTGTGTGTGTGTGTGTGTGTGTGTGTGTGTGTGTGTGTGTGTGTGTGTGTGTGTGTGTGTGTGTGTGTGTGTGTGTGTGTGTGTGTGTGTGTGTGTGTGTGTGTGTGTGTGTGTGTGTGTGTGTGTGTGTGTGTGTGTGTGTGTGTGTGTGTGTGTGTGTGGGATGGGTTGGTGAGCTGATGCGAGAATAGTGTTTAAAAATGTGTTAATGTCGGTCTGGGAGTCTGCGGGGTGATTAGTGTCAATGTGTTTCTGAAAGGAGGACCAGTCTGCTTTGCGAAGGTTCCATCTAGGCAGGGAGTAAAAATTTGTTTGTCCTGAAGGGACTTGTAATTCTAAGTGAATTGGGAAATGATCGCTAAAAAGAGGATCAGATTGTGCATTAAATGTGAAAAGTGTCGCGATGCGTGGTGTGGTGAAGGCGAGGTCAATGGCGCTGTAAGTCACCTCGCCTCCTGAGTGGTGTACGTGTGTGGGGGATTGGTTGTTAAGGAAGACCAAATTATGCCGGTCCAGTAGGTCCAGCACAATTTTGCCTCTACGGGTGTCCAAGCGGCAACCCCATGTCCGACTATGAGCGTTGAAATCGCCCATAATCAAACACGGGGTGTTAATATTTGAAATAAGCTGGGAAAAGAGTCAATGTCTAAGTCCTCAGTGGGACGAAAATAAATAGAAATTAAAGTAATTTCTAGCTGAGCGATTTTAATATTGACGCCGACTGCGTCTAAGGTTGTTTGAAGGTCTATTTGGTGATGCAAAAGGTTATTTGAGATGACCAAGGCCGAGCCGCCTCGGCGTGGCTTTGTATTTACGAAAGTCGGCGTCAATAAAGTTGGTTTCCTGAACGGCGGCTGCTAACGGATTGTTATTCAATACATAGTGTTTGAATTGCCCCCAGTGAGACACCAGAGATATAGTGTTTCACTGGAGGACAATTTCAGAATGGGAGGAAGCCATAATTATTTTGGAGGACTTTGGCTAGCGATGGAGGACTTTGGGGGGGGGGGGGGGGGGGGGTCGGAGGATAGGGAGGATTTTGGAGTTTTTTTTTGGGGGGAAGGGGAATTGTTCTCGCCCACCCCGTAGTCCGGCCTATAGCTATATGCCGCCGCAGGTGGGGAGGAGAACCACTCCCCTCCGGGGCGGGGAACCGAATGACTTGCGCCAGTAGCCAGACTCGAACCCGGAACCCTTGGATTCTAATGCTCTACCAACTGAGCCACCCGGCCCCCAATTCTGGAGAGGATGGTGGCTTGGCCGCGTTGGAGGGCGGACCGGTCTCGTTGGGCAACTGCGCGTACAGTTTTTTTTTGGGGGGGGGGGGGGGGGGGTGGGAGGGGAGTTGTTCTCGCCCACCCCGTAGTCCAGCCTATAGCTATATGCCGCCGCGGGTGGGGAGGAGAACCACTCCCCTCCGGGGCGGGGAACCGAATGACTTGGGCCAGTAGCCAGACTCGAACCCGGAACCCTTGGATTCCGAGTATAACGCTCTACCAACTGAGCCACCCGGCCCCCTCACGCGTACAGCATTTTTTTTCTTATTTTTACCTACCCGGACCGGCCTATAGCCATTTCCCGGGTTTGGGGAATTACTTCTGGCAATTTGCCAGGCAAAGAGTTACGTTAATCGGTTTATGTGGACCCGAGCAAGCAAGGGAATAGGGTAGCTATTTTACGTTAATTAATTACGTTAACTGGTTTATGTAAACCCGGAAAATTTATTGTTCAAGTAAATATAATATCTAACATTACGTTAAGTATTTCGTTCAAGGTCAAATATAATATCTATCATTACGTTAAGTATTTCGTTCAAGGTCAAATATAATATCTATCATTACGTTAAGTATTTCGTTCAAGGTCAAAAATAAGTCAAACACGAGACACACATGCATACATATTTGTAGTACAATACACTTGTACAGTGTCAGTGTTGATGGAGCCGTGGGGGTGCCGTCATTGCCACAACGGGAGACTGTTGCCAGTCTCCCTGGCTCCGGCGCCTCGGCGAGACCTGGTTGTGGGGTGTATTTAGCTGGGCGAAAAGTCCTGAATAATAAAAAACCCAGCGTCTAAGGCAAAGGGGAAAAAACCTGCGCGGTGGGCCAAAAATGCGCAAGGCCAAAAACCCCTGTTATATTTGAATAGCTAAACGTGTTTGGTAGAGATAATCTAAGAGGAGACCTATCAATTCAGGATAACTATCACCTAACAGTGTTTGAAGATTTAATGTGATGCAATTTTTGTGTGTAATTAATAATGTTCTGTCGTTTGTCGTTGTGTACTGGGCAAGTAATAAGTAAGTGCTTGATTGTGTAGCGCGGATAACCTGGGCAATGTTGACAATTTGGTGGCGGGAGATTCTCCATAATATAATAATGAGTAATTTTTGTATGACCGAGACGGAGGCGCGCCAATATTACCTCCTTCTCTCTACAATTCTGGTGACTAGATATACAATGTTGGACTTTTGGCTTGATTGGATAAAGATGAAAATGCGGAGCGGCGTCCCACTCGCTCTGGCGCAGTATGCTAAGTTGAGAATTAATATAATTTAACACGTCTGATACTGGGCTTGGAAGTTGGTTTACTGAAGGTAATTCTAGGCTCAATTTCGCAAGTCTGTCGGCTTCCTCGTTTCCCGGGACACCTGCGTGTCCTGGGATCCAGAGGAATTTAATACTATTGTTTGTACTGTTTACATCCTTGATTAGCTGTCTGATTTTAAATACTATCGGGTTTCTACAGTCACTAATCGAGGAAATGGCCGTGAGCGAGGCGGACGAGTCTGTGCAAATGACTACTTCCTTAAGTTTTTCTTTTCTGACATATATTAATGCTAATAAAATGGATGACAATTCCGCTGTGTATACGCTATTTATGTCGGGAAGTCTAAAGTTATTGCTAACTGTGTTTGTGTAGAATGCACCACCGGTTCGGCCGTCGCTTCGAGAGCCGTCTGTGTATATGTATGTGTATGTGTTGTGTTGTGCTTTGTGTTCGTTGAAGAGTGTGTGTGTCTCTGCCGCCGTGACTGTGTTTTTGTTGTGTGTGAAGAGGCGGTGTGTGTCTGGTGTTTTGTCGAGCCAGTGAGATGTGAGTGGTGGCGTTGGCATTGTGTTGATGTGTGGAATGTTGAATAGTGCGAGTGTTTGTCTGATTCTGTGACTGATGAGTGGGTGTCGTTTTTGTAGTAGTGTTTGTCGTCTTGTGGGTGCGGGGTGATTTAAGATGTGGAATATTGGGCGTGTGGGGTGTGCACTTGCTCTGGTGTAGAATCTAAGTAGTGTGTATTTGCGTCGGCGGCAGAGTGTGGGAATGTTTGTGTCGATGTGTAAGTGTGTGGTGTTGGTGGTGCGGCAGGCTCCAGTCACGATCCGCAAGGCAGCGTTTTGGACAGTTTGCAATTTTTTAATTTGTTTGGAACATATGTCATCAAATAAGAATGAGTTATAGTCCAGTACTGGGCGTATCAGGGAAGTATATAGTTGGAGAAGAGTGGCACGATCTGCGCCCCACTCTCGACCAGCCAATGACTTCATAATATTAATTCGTCTCGTACATCTCTGCACTAAATCATTGAAGTGTGGGATGAACGAGAGACGTGTGTCTAGCGTTATTCCCAGATACTTGAATGATTTGACGAAAGGGATAATTTGATTGTTATATTTTAATGGAATGTAGGGTTCCACATATGCAGGTTTCTTTGAAAAAATTAGAGATGCAGATTTACTTGGAGAAATTTCCAGACCCCATTCGTCGCACCATACCTTTTTATCAATGAGTACTAGTTGTAACATTTTGCTGGCTTGATCGACACTCGGGTGCGAGAACCACACCGCCAGGTCATCAGCGTACATTGAAAATTTAAGACCTTTGTCGATCTTGTTAATATTACTGAAAATGTCGTTAATCATAATTAAAAATAGGGTCGGGGAGAGGACCGATCCCTGTGGGACACCGTGGTCCTGATTTTGATTTGGAGAATATGTGTTGCCGCACCTTACATTAAAAGTTCTATTTTCTAAAAAGTTTTGGATAAATTTAGTGAGTCGACCTCGAATTCCGGCCTTATGGACCTTTACTAGAAGTGCAGTCTTATTGACTCTGTCAAACGCAGCTCTCAAATCAAGAAAGAGGGCAACTGTGACCTCTCTCCCTCGAAAGCCGCGCTGGACAGAGTCGATAAGACCAACTAAATTGTCCGCAGTGGAGCGACCAGGTCGAAAACCACTTTGGTGTGGGGAAAGTAAATTATTTGATTCAATGTATGTCCTGATGCGTCCATTAACCATGCGTTCGAATAGTTTACATGCACAACTAGTTAGAGAAATAGGGCGATAGCTAGCGGGATAAGATTTAGGTTTGCGAGGTTTAAGTATAGGAATTAGCGTACTATTATGCCAAGATTCAGGGAAAGTGCCATCAAACCACATGGTATTGAAGGCTGTTAGTAAGTTGGTGAGACCAGTCTCTGTCAAGTTTTTAAAGAAAGAGTAATCAATTTGATCTGGCCCTACAGAAGTTTTACCACATTTACCGATAGCATACGTTAACTCGGAGTTGGTAAAAGGAGAGTTATAGATTTCTACGTTATTAGAGTCAAAGCTAATATATTGGAATTGATCATTAAGTTGGTTAGTAAAAGTTGGTGTACATTGTTGTGTTGATGATATGTTAGCGTAGTGTTGTGCAAATTGTGTTGCCACCTCTAGGGGAAGCGTGTAAGATGTGTTGTGTATTTGTAAGTGTGGGATTTTGTATGACGGTGATCTTTTATTTGAAAACGATTTAATTAATGTCCAAATTTTTAAGAGGGAGGTAAATCGATTAAAGGTAGATGAGAATTCCTGCCAAGATTCTTTTTTGCTTTGTCAATGATTGTTTTAGCCAAAGAGCGAGTTTTCCGTACTTCGTGTTCGTTTTCTGCAGTTATACAAGCTTGGAATTTCCGAAATGCTCTTTTCCGGAGGGCGACCGCTCTCTGGCATTCTGTGTTCCACCACGGGGCAGTACGCTGCCTCGGGTGGTGTTGTGTGTGTGCGCGTGTGTGTGGAATGTGTTGGTGAGCTGATGTGAGAATAGTGTTTAAAGAAGTGTTAATGTCAGTCTGGGAGTCTGCGGGGTGACTAGTGTCAATGTGTTTTTGAAAGGAGGACCAGTCGGCTTTGCGAAGGTTCCATCTAGGCAGGGAGTAAAAATTTGTCTGTCCTGAAGGGACTTGTAGTTCTAAGTGAATTGGGAAATGATCGCTAAAAAGAGGATCTGATTGTGCGTTAAATGTAAAAAGAGTGGCGATGCGTGGTGTGGCGAAGGCGAGATCAATGGCGCTGTAAGTCACCTCGCCTCCTGAGTGGTGTACGTGTGTGGGTGATTGGTCGTTAAGGAAGACCAAATTATGCCGGTCCAGTAGGTCCAGCATAATTTGGCCTCGGCGGGAATCACGGAGGCAGCCCCGCGCCCGACTATGCGCGTTGAAATCGCCCATAATCAGACATGGGGTGTTAATATTTGTAATAAGCTGGGAAAGAGAATCAGTGTCTATGTCCTCGGTAGGACGGAAATAAATTGAGATAAGAGTTAGTTCTAGCTGAGCGATTTTAATATTGACGCCGACTGCGTCTAAGGTTGTTTGAAGGTCAATTTGGTGATGCAAAAGTTGGTTTGAAATAAGCAAAGCCGAGCCGCCTCGGCGCGGTGATGCATTTACGTTATTTGTTTAGAGACTATAGCCGGGGATTTTAAGAGTATAATTATTAAAGTCGGCGTCAATGAAATGGGTTTCCTGAACAGCGGCTACTAACGGATTATTATTTAAGACATAATGTTTGAATTGCCCCCAATGTGATATTAAAGATCTAACATTCCATTGGAGGACGAATTCAGTTTGATTTTGGTTCATCGGGAGTTGCTATTCTGACCGCGCCTTGCGGTCGCTCGTGTCCGTCTCCGGCGGGGTGGCCGGGTCCGTTCAGGGAGCTGGCCAGGGCGGGAGGGAGACAGAGACCGGGAGGAGGCGCGGGAGGGCGGAGAGCGGTAGCGAGCGGGGCGGGGCTGGGAGGTGGGGACCCGGCTTCCAAAAGCACGGATGAGGGACGCATCGGTCTCCTCCGCGGAAGAGTCCCCGGAGTCTTCTCCCGAGGCCTCGACCGCTGACTCCGCCTGATGTTCGGCGGGGGTGGGAGTTTGTGCCGCTTGGGCACGGCCGGAGTCCTGGAGGGACTCGGCTGACGAAGGGCAGGGCCCGCTCGGGTCTGCCGTCGGTGACGTCACGCTGGGCCGCTCCGGCGGAGCTGCCAGCGGCACCAGGGGGGGGGGGGGGAACCCACGTGGGGCCCGACGGGGAGGGCGGGGGTGGGGTTCGGTGGGGTGGGGGGAGTGGCGGCCAGGCGCTGGGGGCTAGCGCTGAGATGGGAGGGGGGCGGCGGGCCCGGGTCTCCTCGACCCAGGCCGCTGAGTGCTGAGTATTTTCCTGCTTGGCCTGCCGCCTTACGGCGATATCGGCCCTGTGGTCGAAGGGCGCCAGAGGCGCCCTTCGCTGCCATTTTTCTTCTTCATGATTTCTTTTTGTTTTGTTTTTCCGGTGGTGATTTGGTTGACAGTTGATGAGTTGATGAGTTGATAGGACAGTGGTGGTACGGATACAATTACAAATACAAATACAGTTACAAATACAAATACAATATTGGCATAATGGTGGACAGTAGTTTACATATTATTTAGTGAGGTGAGTTTGGACCGTTAGATGATTTTTCTCTTTTTTTTTCTTCCTTTTTTCTCTCTCTCTCTCTCTTTCTTTTCTCTTTTTTTTTTCATCTGTTTTTTTTTTTTTGGTCTCTTTTACAATATGGTGAACAGTGATACACATACACTTCTACAATAGTGACATGCATGGGCAGGGTGGCGATTTACATTAGGTTTGTTTATGATGTGCTTTTCTACTTCGAATTGACTTCTTATGTTTACTTCTCTTCTTGTTAATATTGTAAGTATGTAGTTCTGTTTGATCTTGTTTCTTCTGCAGGTATTCGTTTTTCTTGTTGATATTATATGTATGTTATTCTGTTTCTTCATGTTTTGTTCGTTATGTGTAGGGTGTGTTAGGTGGTTTGTTTATGTGTAGCTTGTTTTCTTCTGTAGTATTATTTGTATTTGTTTGTGTGTTTTTCTTCTTCTTTATCTTCTTCTTTCTTCTCGATAATCTTGTTGATAACGTTTTTGCAGGATTTCTTCTGCAGGTATTCGTTTTTCTTGTTGATATTATATGTATGTTATTCTGTTTCTTCATGTTTTGTTCGTTATGTGTAGGGTGTGTTAGGTGGTTTGTTTATGTGTAGCTTGTTTTCTTCTGTAGTATTATTTGTATTTGTTTTTGTGTTTTTCTTCTTCTTCTTTTTCTTCTTCTTTCTTCTCGATAATCTTGTTGATAACGTTTTTATTTTTCTATCATCTTTCAGTCCTACTAAACTTGATTGCGTAGTTAGGACTTAGGATAATGTTTCTGCTTTCTTCTTGTTAATCTTGTTTTGTGTCTTTTTATATTATCTTTGGATCCTACTACCCTTGGTGCTGTAGTGTGGACTTTACTATAATTATCTGCTTCTATCTTGTAGCTTCGTTTTTTCTCTTTTCTTGTTTCTTGAAGGTATTCGATTGTGTTTCATATTGCTTTTGTTTGTTTACGTGATCTTATTCTTGGGATGTCTTGAGTCTTGTTTTGTTTCTTTTCGCACTTCAGTGATGTATAATTAGGTACACGTACATTATGCATGGATACTATCTTTAGACCGTTTTTTTTTTTTGGACTTGGGGTGCCTCTTTTTTTCTCTTTTTTTTTGTCCTTGGCGTTTATCTTTTGGTCTCCCCTTTTTTTCTTTTTTTTCTTTTCATATATATATCTATGGATACCGTGGCGTACACTTATAAAATTCAAATTGTCACAGATAGTTGGAAAAATTGAGCCGGGCGGGCGGTGGCGGGACCGCGGTGGCGCAGCCGCACGTTGCCGTCCCGGTCACCGATGGTTTGGTTGGTTTGGCGGTGGCGCGGCCTAATGGTGACGTCACGATGACTGACATTTTGGTTTGGTTGATCACCGACTACAGTTGGTCAAGGAGTTTTGAATTGTTAAGAAAATCAAACAGTAGGTTTATTAATTCTGGGTGCTCGTTTCCCAGTATGGATCTCATGTTGACGTTGATGTGGTTTTGCTGGCAGTAGTGTGTAATTGGTAGTCTGTGTGTATTATATTGTGGGCATTCAATTAGGAGGTGTTTTATGGTTAGGGTGGTGTTTGTGCAGTTTTCACATGTCGGTTTGCTTGATTTTGTAAAGATGTATGAATGAGTTAGCTGTGTGTGTCCAATTCTCAACCTGGCCAGGGCTTTTTCCTGTCTTTTTGAGTTTTGATTTGCGGAACACCAGGGTTCTAATTTTGGGTGAATGTCTCGTAGGGATGTATTTGTATGGTCCCATTGTATCTGTAGTTTGGCACGTATGTGTTTTCGTATTTTGGAGAAGTATTCTGTTGTGGTTGGATTCAAAGTGATGTAGTTTGAATTACTGGTTGCTTTCTTGGCTTCCAGGTCTGCCTTTTCGTTTCCTAGTATGCCTGTGTGGCTGGGGATCCATAGGAGGTTTGGGATCTGATTTAGTGGAAGTGATTGCTGGATTTGGAAGATTTGTGCTATGAGTGGGTGTTGTTGTGTTTTGTTTGGGGTTATCGACACTAGTGCTGATTTGGAGTCTGAGATGATGATAGGGTTTGTTAAGTTTTGTTCTTTGATTGTCGCGTAGGCTGCGTATATTGCGTATAACTCCGCTGTGTATATGGAGCAGTAGTTTGGGAGTCGTGCTCTTAGTATTGTTATGAAGTTGTTGTTGGTTTGGAGTACTGCTGCTGATCCCGTTCTGTCTGGTGTTGTTTGTTTTGAGCCGTCCGTGTATATTAATGTGTGGTGTGGATGATTGTGTAGGAATTCCTGGAAGGATGCTTGTATTTCTGCATGGGTGTAGAGAGTTTTTGGTTTTTCAAGTAGTAGGATTACTTGAGGCGTAGGGATTTTCCACCATGGGATGGGTGGGGGTAGAAGTGTTGGTGTCATAAGGGGTAGGGCGAGTGTTTCTGTGTGGGCCTTGAATCTATTTCCGATTGTTCGGCGCTTGTTGGATGCATTTTTGTATTTTGGGTGTGACCGCCTCCATATAGCTTGAAGACATGGGTGACTAGGGATTTGTTGAATTTTGAAAAAGTATCGGAAGAGTGCTTCTGTTCGTCTTTCTTGTAGAGGAGGGATATCGTTGTATACGTGTAGGGAGGTGATGGGAGATGTTTTGAGGGCCGTGGTTATGATTCTCAAGCAGGTGTTTTGTAAAGTGTCTAATTTCTTTAAGTGTGTTTGTGTTGCGTTTTCAAAGACAATTGCAGAGTATTCCATAATGGGGCGTATTAGTGTGATATAAAGTTTCATGAGTGTTTTTCTGTCTCCGCCGTACTGGGTTCCCGATACCGCTTTGAGGATGTTAAGTATTTTTGATACTTTGGTGCTGATGTCTTCAATATGGTGTTTGAAAGAAAGTTTATTATCGAAAGTTATTCCCAAGAATTTGGCTTCCGTTACAAATGGGACATTGTTATTACTGATTGTTAGTGGGGTGCAGTGTTCTGGTGTTAAGTTTCCGAATATAAGGCATTTAGACTTTCCGGGTGAGATGTGTAGGTTAAGAGGGGCGAGTTTGTTTTCGATGTGTGTAAGTGTTTTTTGTAGAGAGGCTAGTGCGTTGTTGTAGTGTACGTGGGAGGTCCAGGTAGCTATATCGTCTGCGTATATAGCAATCTTGGCCGGTTGGGGGATAGTGTAGAGTGTAGAGTTGAGCGCTAAAATAAATAGCAGGGGACTGAGGACAGACCCTTGGATTAGGCCGGTGGAAGGGAATTTGGTGTCAGATAGATGACCTGTATGTTTTACCTGAAATGTTCTGTTGCATAAGTAGTGATTTAGATAGTGGAGTAGGTGGCCCTGTATGTTTATTTGGTGTAAGTAGTTCTGGAGTGTCGTAATGTTAAGTGTGTCGTAAGCGTTTCTTAAATCGAGAAAAACTACTGCTGTGTATTGCCGTCGGCTGAAGGCATATTGCGCGTCAGCTGTTAATTTGACCAAGTTGTCAGTTGTGCTTCTGCCTGGTAGGAAACCAGCTTGGTTTGAGGAAAGGATGTTTTGTTTTTGGATGAAATAAAGCAGTCTTGCTTTGATGATTCTTTCAAAGATTTTGTGAACGCAGCTGGTGAGGGAGATGGGCCTGTAACTTTCTTTAAGTGTTGGGTCTTTGTTTGGTTTGAGGATAGGAAGGATGTGTGAGTGGAACCACGTGTCGGGGTATACGTGTGTAGTGAAAGTGTGGTTTAGTGAGTCAAGTAGTGCTTGTGTGGCGATTGGACCCATGTGTTTAAAAAATTGGTAATGTATTTCGTCTGGGCCAGGACTTGAGTTGCCTGTTTTATTAATTGCTAGATTAAGTTCTTGCAATGTGAAGGGTTCGTTGTACTCGGCTAGGTTTATAAGTGTATCTTCTGGTATGAAACTTGGTATAGGATTAGGGATTTCTGAGGCTATTTCTAAATAGCGATTGGCTAGTATTTCTACAACATCTTGCGGATCTGTTACGTAAGTATTATTGTGTTTGATTGATAAAGACTTGTGTAAAGTTTGGCGATTTCCTTTAAATGCTTTAATGATTCGCCATACTCTACTGAGTGGGGTGAACCTATTAAAAGTATTAACAAATTCTTCCCATGATTCTTTTTTTGCTTTTTTAATCAATTGGCGGCACTTTGCTTTGGCTTTCTTATATGTGCAAAATTTTTCCATTGTTCTATGTTTTTCGTAACGGTGTCTGGCGGTATTTCTAAATGTGATTGCTCGCTTACAATCGTAATTCCACCAGGGAGCAGCTTTTGGATTTGGGTGATGAGTTTTTGTATGCGGAATGTTTTGTTTTGCGGTATCTAGTATTGATTGGGTTAGTTGAGTGATTGTCGTGTTGTTATTTATTGTTTGTTCTAGTGTATTAGTATATTCTGTCCAATTGGCCCTTTTTAAATTCCAGCGGGGGAAAGAACCAAGTGGGGATGAATTTTTCCCTATTTTAATATGGATGGGGAGGTGGTCACTAAAATAGGGATCATCTGTGGTTTCCCACGTCGAGCTTGCGGCTAGATCGGGAGTTGTGGCTGTGATGTCTGGCGTTGTGTTGTTTTGTGTGATCTGTTGGGCTGGGAGAGTATGCGAGCCGTTGTTGAGGATTACAAGCTGTGTGTTGTTTAATAAATTGTGGAATAATTTACCGCGGTAATCTGAGGCTCTTCTGCTAGTGTCCCACAGAGGGTGGTGAGCATTAATATCTCCACATATTAAAACTGGAGTGTTTGTGTTCTGAATAATCGTTTCTAATAAGGTGATGTATTCTCTGCAATGCTTATTGGGTGGGAAGTAAAAGTTGATTATGGTGATTGGAGTTGAAGTAGTAGTAATTTCTGTGATAAGGATGTCATGTTGTGTGTTGTATGGTATGTGTCTGTGTGGTATGTTGTTTTTGATGTATGTGCACACGCCTCCGCGTCTGTTGCGTGTTTGGTGGGAGGAGTCTTTTCGGTATAAGCTATATGAATTTATGTTGAAATTATAGGGATCTGATGGTTTTAAATGGCTTTCTTGGATGCAAATGATGGATGTGTTGGCTTCGTTTAGTGCGGTTCTTAACTCGTGCCAGTGCTGTGGAATTCCCCTCGTGTTCCATTGGAGGATTGTGGTGTGAGTGTCAGTGTTATGAGGAGTGTTTCTTGTTTGTGTGAGTTGTGTTATTACTTGGGATGTGTGCGGAGAGTGTATGGTGTGTTATGCTGTGTGTTGTTTGGTTTTTGGCCCTTGGTGCGTGTATGGCGTCTCCCCTTACTGTTAGGGGGGCGGTGTGCCTGTCTTGGTGGGGGAGGCGTGGACTGGGCGGTGCCAGCGGAGGAGCTGCCGCCGTCGCTTTCATAGCTCGCTTCTCTCGTGGGAGAGAGTGAGGCGAGACTCGTCTCTCCCGTGACGGACTGGGAGGAAGCTGAGCCAGGGCTCGCGTCTCCCGTGGGAGGCGGTGGGGCGGCAGGGGAGTCTCTCTGGGGCTGCTGGGAGTCTGTTCCCTGCGGAGCCTTGGTACAGTGTACCGGTTGGGGAGAGTGGTGGCGGGAGCGCATGCCGTCTACGTTGTAGGGGGCAGCACCCTGCTCCTGCTGTCCGCCGGTTGGCGGAGAGCGGTGACGCGGCCGCGCACCGGTGACCACCTGGGGGGAGGTCGGTGACGCCCCGTTCACCTGGGAGGGGGGACGCGCCGTGCCCGTGCCCGAGCTCGTGGCGCCGCCGCGGGACCTGTCGCGGCGGGCCCCGTCCTGTGGGGCGGCCGCTGCACGCTGTGCGTGGGAGTCGACCGCCGGTGGTGACTCGCAGTGGATCACCACCGGAGATCCCGGGCGCGGTTTAGGGAGCCCGGGGAACCCCTTGGCGCTCCAAGGGTTGGGAGGCGGGTCGATCCTGAGGCGTGGCGTGGTGCTCACCTCCTGTCTGGGGAGGGGGCAGTCCTCCACCTCAGAGAGAGCCTGCTCTCTGGCGGCCACCGGCGCCCAGCCCTTCTCGTGGATCAAAGATGCCACCCTGCACTCTAAAACCCACTTGGGGCAGTCCCGGCTGTAGGCCGGGTGCTGCCCCTCGCAGACGGCGCAGGTCGGGCTGTCGGCCTCGCAGCGAGTCGCGCTGTGGCCCTCCTTGGCGCACTTGGCGCAGCGCTCCTCTCGCGCGTGGCAGCCCTTCTGGACGTGCCCGTAGCGCTGACACCTCGTGCAGCGCCGCGGCTTGGGCACCACGATCCTGGTTTGGTACCGCAGAAACGCGACGTACACGAATTCCGGTACGACCTTCGACGCGAAGGTGAGAATGAGGATGGGAGAGTCCTTCGGCCGGAAGAGGTCTACCACCCCTTCGGTGGCGAGACCTTGGAGGAGGTCCTCCTTGGCATGCCCTGCCAGCTCCGGGGCATAGATGGAGCCCTGGGAGCGGTTGAGGTGGAAGGGCTTGGCCACTTCCACCTCGGCTCCAGCTATCACGGTGATGGTCTGGAGCCCTTCCGCCTCCTCTGCGGTGGCAGAGATCAGGAGATCCCCGCCACGCACGAAGCGGGCATTCAGGCGCTGGCCGGTGACTGCCAACGCGGCGTCCTCCACTGCCCAAGGCAGGAAAGCCGTCATAGGCTGCCCGTCCCGGCGACGGCAGCGCAGCAACACCTCGACCGACATCAGGAGAGCGGTCGCGAGGTATGGAGTGTGCGTGTCTGGTGATGAGCTGAAGGCCGTTAAGTGTTGCTGAAACTGTTTGCAAGTGGTGGCTGAAGGCTGTGTGAGTGCGGGTGTGAGGTGAGAAGTGAGACGAGCTGAAGTCCGTTAAGTGTTGCTGAAGGCTGTGTTTGCAAGTGATGGCTGAAGGCTGTGTGAGGATAACCCGGAGTAGAATAAGAAAGAGATAGATTAGATTAGGAGAGAGAAGGAGAGAGTTGGTGAAAAACGAGATCCAACCGGCTTCGTTGGGCCAACCTGCCACCCCTCCAGGTCGTCCACGGACCGTTCGGGCCAAGCAGGTCGGATGGGCACCGTTAGGTATCCACCGGCGGATTTAAGTAGGAAAGAGAGAAGGCAGGATGAAAAACAGGGAGGCAAGAAGGCACAGACAAGGGACGTGGGGAGGTGAGGCTAAGGGGGGGACCGCTACACTGTTCTGAGAAGAACAGAGTAGGGTGGCGGGGAGGGGGAGGGAGATGGGAGGGCGAAATACGTTAAAAACGTTTAAGTAGACACGGTCCTCACTCAGAGAGATCAGACACGCGACTGGACCCAGGCCGCTCGGGCAGGGCAGTCCCGGAACCACGCTGGGTGGGGACCGCCGCAGGACACGCACAGCAGGGCTGCGGTGTCACCACCGACACAGTCATCTGTGTTGTGCGACTGGGCGCACTTGCCACAGGTGTAGTGGCTGGCGTGACAGGAGCGCTGGTGGTGTCCGAATCTCCAGCAGGCACGGCACTGCTGGGGACCCGGGGTCCACGCCGTTACGGGTACAGTAATGTACCCGCAATAAATCCGGTCGGGGAGGACCAGTCCCCTGAACCGGAGCCGCACCATGGGGTTCGGACCGGGCCTCTTCGACCTCATCCTGACCACCTCGGTCACTCCCTGAGACGCGAGCTCGAGGAGGAGCACGGTCTCTGTCAGCGTGCTGACGTCCGGGGAGTAGATGAACCCTTGGCAAGAGTTCATGCGGTCGGGTGCAGACACCTCGCATGGCCTGTCCATGAAGGACTTCAGGGCCATGATGGCGTCAGTCTGCTGACCAGATCTGGTCTTAATCAGCAGAGCCCCTGAGCGGATGGTGCGGGCGCTGTGGACGTCTCCGCAGAGCGTCACCAGGCAGCGGCGCACTGCGAAGGGGTTGGCGTGTCTCATTGACCCGCCGTCCTTGCGCTGGACCAGCAGGAGTGCTGGTCCGTCCGGGGGAGAGGTGTCCGGCGGGAGCCGGGCACCGGGACGGCCTGGCTCCTGAAGGAAACCAGGGGGGGGAGACCCCTGAAGGGGGTCGGGGTCGGGGGGATGGGAGTCCGGCGACTGCCAGGCCCCTGGACGGGGCGGGCGGGGCCCCTGAGGGGGGCTGGGAGGGGGACCGTCCAGGGGGGCGCGCGGTCGCGCGCCGGGGAACCCCGGAGGGGGGTCGGGCGGGTCGGGGGGCAGGGTTCCGGGGGGTAGCCATCGTCGTGGCTCAGGAGGGGATATGATGGGGGCTAACTGTTTACGTTAATTGCCACACACGACATAACGTGTTGGCAACTGCAAGTTAACTCCAAAGACTGGAGGGGACCTAAACCGTGGAGGAGGCCTATTGCCAATACAAAATTTGTATCTAATGAGTCTACCTACTTAAAAATATCTAAAGTCTACCTATCTAAGGGTCTACAACCCTGCCACACGCACGTGGTCAGGGTTCCGCACCCGGAAGCGGTGGAGGGCTGGAGAAGGCTGGCTGGTAGTCGTCCCAGGTCCGATGTCGATGAAAGGATGGCGTACAGCGGCGACGGTGGCGCACTGAAGTTGGCCTCGTCCGTCTCGGGGGGATTCTGCGCGCGCAGCGGTGGTGAAGCCGCACCACGTGTCTGCTCAGCGGTGGACTCCGCCGAGGTCACGTGACCTTGGACGGGGGGCTGAGAAACCTTGCGGGCAACAGCCAGCATCATGCTGACGTCATCGTCGGTGGAGGGTGCGGGGGATGGCTCCTGCACGGGGCGCTCGGGGCGCTCCGGCTGGGCGGGGGGGGGGGGGGGGGGGAAGGGTGGGGTGGTGTCGGGGGGGGGGGGGGGGGGGTCCTGGGCGGCGGCCGGGCTGGTGAGGTCGTGGTAGGGCCGTCCCTTCTGGGGACCGTGACGCGCTCCCCTAGTGGGGGAGGGTGACCCAACTTGAAGCATCTGGGCGTAGGTGACCGCTGGCCAGCTAGCCCGGGGCTGTGCTCCGCTTGGCTGAGCGGTAGCCTGGGCTGCCCGCTTGCGCTCCTCGTTTCTTTCCAGCTGGTGCTGCCAAACTGGACAGTCTCTGCTCGAGGCTCCATGGCCTGCTTTGCAGTTGGGGCACCGGTAGTCCTCTTCGGCTACCTCGCACTCCGTTGCCAGATGCCATCCGGAGCAATTCAGGCACCGGGGCTCTTTGGCATGGCAGGTGTGCTCGGTGTGCCCGAATCGGGCGCACCGGCGACACTGCCTGGGTTTGGGGATCCAGGGTTTGATTGGTAGGACTTCATAGCCTGCGGCTATGGAAGGGGGCAGATCAGCCCCCTGAAGCGCAGCTTGATCAGGGGACTCTGCTTGCCGTTGGCGTTCGGTCGGAACCGCGTTACCTCGGTGACGCCCTGCGGACTCAGCTCGTAGAGGAGCTCTTCCTCTCCAAGCATATGGAGCCCGGGGGCGTACAGGACCGCCTGAACTGAATTCATGCGGTCCGCTGCCGTCGCGGTGATAGGTAGGTCCAGGAAGGTATTTTGATCGAGCAGCTTGAGAGCTTGGGAATGATCCCTTACCTTGACGAGGAGTGCGCCTGACCGTATAGGGTTGGCAAACTCGACGTCTCCGATCAGGTGGGACAGAGCCCGCCTGATACGGAAGGGGCTGAGGCCCCCGAATGGTTGGTCACTCCGGAGTTTCAACAGCACAAAGCTGCTGCCCTCCGGAATGTTAGCCGGCGTGAATGGCTGCTGGTCGGCCTCGCGGTCGGGCGGGTGGGTTCGGGGTTCGCGTGGGCGAACGGATGCGGTGGCCATTTCGAGTTCGGTTCGGGTTCAGAGTGAACCGGCCATCAGCTAAAAAACGCTGTGACCGGAACTGTGGATGGTCGGGAAATATGTGTTTTGGGCGGGAAATGTCTGTTTTGGTGTGAAATAAGTGTTGTAGTGTGTGATTTTTGTTGGCGGACCCGGTGGAGCGCGTTTGTGTTTTGGCGGGAAAAGTGGGTGTTTTTGTTGGCGGACCCGGTGGAGCGCTCTTGTGTTTTGGCGGGAGACTGAAGGTCAAGTGTTTTGGCGGGAAGTGAAGGTGAAGGCAAGTGAAGCTGAAGGCGGGTGAGTGTGAGGCTGGCTGAAGGCAGTAATAGATAACCCGTAGATATTTTAGAAAGAGTTAGAGAGAGAGTAGGGTAGCGTAGAAGAGAGATGGTGAAAAGAACTCCAGGCCGGCTTGTTAGGTGCCGCTGCCACCCCTTGCGGGTTAAGCTGGACAGTGTCACCGTTAGGTTGCCACCGGTGGAGAGAGTTTAGGAAAGATAAAAAGCAGAATGAAAAACAGTGAGGCAAGGTCAAATCAAGTGAGTGAGGGGGGGGTTAGGGCTAGGGGGGGGGGTGGATGGATGAGCGCTGCGCGGCTCTAGAGAGCTGCGCAGTGCCGGTATCTGTGATCAGGGGGCAGAGGGCGGCGGTGGGTACAACTACACCGCTCTAATAAGAGCGGCGCGGAGGGGAGTGGAGGGTTTGGTGGAAAGTTACGTTAAAAAATTGTTAATTATCGCGAATTCCAAGGAACCTTTCGCGATGCTGCTGTTGAACTATGGGCCAGTCACACGCAGATCCCGCAGACCGCTGAGGCAGCGTTATTAGCGTCAGGAATTATTCACGTTTGTCTTCATCATAAGTTATCTATTAGCTAGAAGCGAAATATTTTTGGGGTGGATAGTGGTCAGTAACTATGGCGCTTTGCCGCTTTTATGCCGCTAGCAAATACCGCTTTTGTATGTAAATTGTCATAACTTTCGACTTGAACTAAGTTTTGCTCTGAACGACATGTGACACGCCAGGCCAATGAACTCCCTGTCGAATTGCGCTTATCGCATGTTGCTGAGACCCTCGGTTTGTGAGTTATCGGCCAGGGATCGACGCGCGTTTGATCGTTTTCGTCGATTTGTGAATGTGGCCGTTCCATATGTTAAACCAATGACACAGTTGTCGCCGACACAGCGGCCGACAGGTATGTCGGATCTTGTTGAAATTTGTATACGATGGTGCGCCTCTGCCACCAGACCTGCGTGGCAAATTTCACGCACCTAGCTGCAACGGTTGTCGAGGGGGGCCGGGTGGCTCAGTTGGTAGAGCGCCGGACTCGGAATCCAAGAGTTCCGGGTTCGAGTCTGGCTACTGGCGCAAGTCATTTGGTTCCCCGCCCCTGAGGGGAGTGGTTCTCCTCCCCACCCGCGGCGGCATATAGCTATAGGCTGGACTACGGGGTGGGCGAGAATCACTCCCCTCCCCTCCCCCCACCCACCCCACCCAAAACAAAAACAAAAACGGTTGTCGAGTTATTATCCCATTTGTGGATGACGCGTGTTCGTACGTACGCACGCACACATGGATGGATGGACGGAATCTTATAATTAATAAGATAAGATGATGTTAAACAAAGTAATTTTTGCCAGTGTGTATCAATATAAGTATACAATTTGCAAATCGGTCAAATTTTGGACATTTTTGGCTTTAACACAAATCGGTCGGTACTTGGTCAACCAAAATGCCTCCCATTCAGTATCGGTTTGGTATCGGTCAGTGATGTTTTGAAAATGACATCACTAGTCTGTGCCCTAAGCGAGGGGTTTTGTGTCACATGACCACCATTCCCACGCGTCCGCAGGTATGACTTGCGTTTATCTGGTCCGGTCTGTGTCACGAGATGTACCGAGTCGTGTAGCACGCCTTGCCATGTTTTTGTTGCGCTGCTGCATGTGTTGCTGGGCTATGCACTCCACTGCCGCTGGGTGGGTCGCTTTGTGTGGGGGCGCACCGGGTGCCAAATTGGCGATGTCCCCCGTCTTGGTCGCCGTTCGTGGGGCGGGGACCGGCTCCACTGAATCCCAGCATGGCGCCGCGCTGCTGCGTATACCGGCCGCAGCGGGCAGACAGCGTTGTTTATTAAAACGGAGTATGCATCCTTTCATCGACATCGGACCACGGACGACTTCTAGCCAGCCTTCACCAGCCTTCCACCGCTTCCGGGTGCGGGACCCTGTCCACGTGCTTGTGGCAGGGTCGTTAGACGCTTAGATAGGTAGCCCTTAGATATTTTTAAGTAGGTAACGTAATTTCCACAATTTGCAAGGTAGAGAACCCGCTTCATTCTTTAGATTAATTGCAGCTGGCAACACGTTCTGCCGTGTGTGCCACGTTAACGTAACTTAGGTTATTCATTGAACTTTCCCCTCCCTCCTCCGGTCATGGCGACCCCCCCGCCCCTCCGTCCCCTCATGGCGACTTCCCCACCCCTCCGTCCCCTCATGGCGACCCTCCCGCCCGACCCCCTTCAGGAGTCTCTCCCCTCCCGTCCCGGCGAGCGGCCACCCCCCGGCTTCCCTCAGAAGCCACCCGACCCCCTTCAGGGGTCTGCCCCCCCGGACGGTCCTCCTGGACCCCCGGCTCCCCTCAGGAGCCTCGCCTGGACCGACCCGGTGCTTGGCTCCCCCCAACACCTCGCCACCCGACGGGCCTGCTCTCCTCCTCATTCAGAGGAAGGACGGAGTGACCATGAGGCACTCCAACCCGTTCGCGGTGCGCCGCCAACTGGTCGCCCTCTGCGGAGAGGTGGCCAGCGCGCGCTCCATCCGTTCCGGCGCTCTGCTGGTTCAGACCCTGTCTGGCCAGCAGACTGCCACCCTCCTAGCCATCCCGTCTTTCATGGACAAGGCTTGTGAGGTGACGGCCCCCGACCGCATGAATTCCTGCCAGGGATTCATCCTGTGCCCCGAAGTCAGCAATCTGACTGAGACCGTGCTCCTCCAGGAGCTAGTGACTCAGGGGGTGACAGAAGTGGTCCGGATGCGGTCTAAGCGACCATGCCCCAACCCCATGGTCCGGCTGCGTTTCCGGGGCTTACAGCTCCCGGAAAGCATCTACTGTGGCTACATAGTAGTCACAGTCAAGGAGTGGACCCAAGGGCCACTGCAGTGCAGAGCCTGCTGGCGGTTTGGCCACCACCAGCGTCAGTGCCACGCCCGCCAGTCCATCTGCGGGAAGTGCGCCGAGACGCACGACACAGCCCAATGTGTCGGTGGAGACACCGCAGCCACTCGCTGCGTGTCGTGCGGGGCCGCCCACCCCGCATGGTCCCGTGACTGCCCTGCCCGAGCGATAGCCGCCGAGCAGACCCGGGCCCGCAAGGCGGTCCCCCCACCCCACCTCCCATCCCAGCGCTGGCCCCCAGCGTCTGGCCCCCGCTGCCCCCATCCCACCGAACCCAACCCGCGCCCCCCCGTCGGATCTCAAGTGGGTCCACCCCACCGGTGCCACCGCCTGCCCCGTCACAGCGGCGGCAGTGCACACCCCCACCGACGGCAGAGCAGACCGAGTCCCTTCTGTCCCTTCTGGACTCTAGCATCGCCAAGTCCCTTCTGGACTCTGGCGGCACCCTGGGGGACCCACTCTGGGGGAGTGGGTGCCCCAGCGGCACCCACTCCCACCCCGCCGAATCTCTGGCGGAGTCCCCGCTCGAGTCCTCTGAGTCCTCTGAGGACTCTGACGCCTCTCTGATCAGAGCCGTCACCCGCCAACTCCCAAACTCCCACCCTCCTCCTCTCTCTGAAGACAGTCAGTCCCTCACCCTCTCCCTGCCATCCCTCCCCTCCCCCCACCCTCCTTCCCAGCTCCCTCGTAGCCCCTCCCCCCAACCCCTCTGAAAGTAACCGCTACCGCCGCAATTTGAGACGGTTCAACAAGAAACAATAAATCACCTCCAACAAATACTTCATTCAGTTGTTTCTGACTAACCGTTAAATTGTGCTGCTGCTAACGTGGGAGTTGCGTGTTGGCTGCCGGTGTCTTGTTTCGGGGCCCCCCTGCTGGATTGGTAGCGCGGCGAATGGTTATGGCTGGGCTGTTCGTTGCGTGGCTGATTTGGCGGGGGATTTCTGAGATGGGACGCCGATGGTTAATGTGTGGTTTTGCGTTGGCGGCGGCATGATTCCCAGCCAAACCAGTCAGAAATAACTTCCTGACTAACTGTCAAATCAGGTTGCTGCTGACGCGGGAGTTGCGTGTTGGCTGCCGGTGTCTTGTTGCGGGGGCCCCCTGCTGGATCGGTAGCGCGGCGAATGGTTTTGAGCGAGGCTGTTCGTTGCGTGGCTGATTTGGCGGGGGATTTCCGCGATGGGACGCCGTTGGTTGATGGGCGGTTTTGCGTTGGCGGCGGAATGATTCCCTGCCAATTGGTCGCCCAACGAAAGGTCCCATTGGAATTCGTTGTTCATTTCTTAACGTAACGCTCCTCCCAACCCTCCTCAAATCATGTTGATGCCGACGTGGGGCTGCGTGTTGGCTGCCGGTGTCTTGTTGCGGGGCCCCCCTGCTGAATCTCGGCCGCGCGGCGAATGGTTTAGTGTTTGGCTGTTCGTGGCGTGGCTGATTTGGCGGGGGATTTCTGCGATGGGACGCCGATGGTAGATGAGCGGTTTTGCGTTGGCGGAGGCATGATTCCCTGCCAAATTGGTCGCCCAAATCAAGTTGCTGCCGACGTGGGGTTGCGTGTTAGCTGCCGGTGTGTTGTTGCGGGGGCCCACTGCTGGATCTCGGCCGCGCGGCGAATGGTTTAGTGCTTTGGCTGTTCGTGACGTGGCTGATTTGGCGGGGGATTTCTGCGATGGGACGCCGATGGTAGATGAGCGGTTTTGCGTTGGCGGCGGCATGATTCCCTGTCAAATTGGTCGCTAAATCAGGTTGCTGCCGACGTGGGGTTGCGTGTTGGCTGCCGGTGTCTTGTTGCGGGGGCCCCCTGCTGGATTGGCAGCGCAGCGAATGGTTTAGTGTTTGGCTGTTCGTTGCGTGGCTGATTTGGCGGGGGATTTCTGCGATGGGACGCCGATGGTTGATGAGCGGTTTTGCGTTGGCGACGGAATGATTCCCTGCCAATTGGTCGCCTAACGAAAGGTCCCATTGGAATTCGTTGTTCATTTCTTAACGTAACGATCCTCCCCACCCTCCTCAAATCATGTTAATGCCGACGTGGGGCCGCGTGTTGGCTGCCGGTGTCTTGTTGCGGGGGCCCCCTGCTGGATCGGTAGCGCGGCGAATGGTTCTGTGCGGGGCTGTTCCGGCGAATGGTTCTGTGCGGGGCTGTTCGTGGCGTGGCTGATTTGGCGGGGGGCTCCTGCGATGGGACGCCGATGGTTGATGAGCGGTTTTGCGTTGGCGGCGGATTAATGAACACCCGTCCCTTATAATAGATCCCGATGCAGCGCTGCGGTGTGGTGGCCGCTCCGCTGCGGTCCGGTGCTCACTCCACTGAGCTGCGGTGCGGTGTCCGCTGCACTGCGGTGCAGTATCCACCCCGTCAAACTTTTTACACTGTTTGGTGATAGTTATCTTGTATTGATAGGTCCCCTCTTATATTATTTCTACCAAACACGTTTAGCTAAACAAATATAACAGGGGTTTTTACCCTGCGCATTTCTGGCCCACCGCGCAGGTTTTTCCCCTTTGCCTTAGACGCTGGGTTTTTTATTATTCGGGACTTTTCGCCCAGCTAAACACACCCCACAACCAGGTCTCGCCGAGGCGCCGGAGCTAGGGAGACTGGCAACAGTCTCCCGCTGTTGCAATGACGGCACCCCACGGCTCCATCAACTCTGACACTGTACAAGTATTCTGCTCTGTGTGTGTATGAAATATATTGTGTATGTATGTGTCTCGTGTTTTATTTTAACTTTGACTTTGAACGAAATACTTAACGTAAGATAGACTTTAGATTTACTGTGAACAATTCACTTAACGTAAAATAGCTACCCTATTCCCTTTCTTGCTCGGGTTCCCATAAACCGACTAACGTAACTCTTTGCCTGGCAAATTGCCAGAAGTACTTTCCCCAAACCCGGGATATGGCTATAGGCCGGTCCGGGTAAAAAAAAAACAAAAAAAAACGGAGTATGATGGGCTTTTTGTTTCCCCTATGTAGGTCACATCTCCCCCATTGGCCCCACAAACGACACATGAAATCTTATAAACTACTCCAGAAGTTAAACATCTACGTTTAACAAGCGCAGTGAAGAGTGGTATGCCACTAACACGCAGTGGAGGGCGGGGGGGGGGCACTTTAATGCCCCCTTCCTTAGATCTCCGAAAGTATTACAGCTTGAACGATCAAACTTACAGGGTAGGTAGGTGCTATGATTAAATACATTTTCAAAATTTTCGTGACCTTCGGTCAATTTCTTCCAAGGTCAAACGAGGTCACGAAGGTCAGATCTGGCCAAATGTCATAATGTTTAGTATTTTACTTCTGTGACGTCGCAGGTCACCAGAAATGTGTCCAAAATTGTCTCCGGGGATGAGCATTTAAATTGTCTACCGAATGGCGTTTGAATCATCCCGATCCGACCGTTGGTTCCGAAGATGTCGCTTTGCCGACCTCGATTCTGTCAGCCATCTTATAATGAAAATAAATATAACTAAAAAATAATTGACCAATTTTGATTTTGTTAACGTCAAATGATCTGCTATTGAGTTGGCGTTAATGTCTCAGAACACATACCGACATGCTTTGCTTCGTTGTTGAGCTATTCACGAAAAACGTGGGGGGGGGGGGCACAAAAGTGCCCCCCCCCCCAACTGCGCGTGTTATGACTAGACTCGCACGCATTGCGAACACGTGCACCAGACGGACACTGTGGTTGTGAAAAGGCCGAACGAGTAAGTTAGCTTTTCAGAGTGTTTTTGTTGCGCCACGCAACCCGAAAGTTAAAGTGAGATTATTGAGCAATTGAGTTAACTTTCGCACACACACCCATGTCAATGTACGGCAAGGTCAGGTACCCGTCAAGCGACATGTGCTCTTGTTTCTTCCTTTGCTGTCCTGGTTCATGCCGTCCACCGTTGCGAGATTGTCCTGTCTGTGACAGGATACGCTGACTGGAATCCGTCCTGACCGGACGTGTCCACCTCCGCCCCACCCATACCATAGTATCCTGCGTTATCCTGGTGATGGTAAGGGTATCATTCGAGCTGACTGGAGTCCGTCCTGACCGGACGTGTCCACCTCCGCCCCACCCATACCATAGTATCCTGCGTTACCCTGGTGATGGTAAGGGTATCATTCGAGCTGACTGGAGCCCGTCCTGACCGGACGTGTCCACCTCCGCGCCACCCATACCATAGTATCCTGCGTTATCCTGGTGATGGTAAGGGTATCATTCGAGCTGACTGGAGCCCGTCCTGACCGGACGTGTCCACCTTCGCCCCACCCATACCATAGTATCCTGCGTTATCCTGGTGATGGTAAGGGTATCATTCGAGCTGACTGGAGTCCGTCCTGACCGGACGTGTCCACCTCCGCCCCACCCATACCATAGTATCCTGCGTTATCCTGGTGATGGTAAGGGTATCATTCGAGCTGACTGGAGTCCGTCCTGACCGGACGTGTCCACCTCCGCCCCACCCATCCATAGTATCCTGCGTTATCCTGGTGATGGTAAGGGTATCATTCGATCTGACTGGAGCCCGTCCTGACCGGACATGTCCACCTCCGCCCCACCCATACCATACTATCCTGCGTTATCCTGGTGAAGGTAAGGGTATCATTCGAGCTGACTGGAGCCCGTCCTGACCGGGCGTGTCCACCTCCGCCCCACCCATACCATAGTATCCTGCGTTATCCTGGTGATGGTAAGGGTATCATTCGAGCTGACTGGAGCCCGTCCTGACCGGACGTGTCCACCTCCGCCCCACCCATACCATAGTATCCTGCGTTATCCTGGTGATGGTAAGGGTATCATTCGAGCTGACTAGAGTCCGTCCTGACCGGACGTGTCCACTTCCGCCCCACCTATACCATAGTATCCTGCGTTATCCTGGTGATGGTAAGGGTATCATTCGAGCTGACTGGAGTCCGTCCTGACCGGACGTGTCCACCTCCGCCCCACCTATACCATAGTATCCTGCGTTATCCTGGTGATGGTAAGGGTATCATTCGAGCTGACTGGAGCCCATCCTGACCGGACGTGACCACCTCCGCCCCACCCATCCATAGTATCCTGCGTTATCCCTGCACCTAATCCAAGCCCATCGCCGGCTGCCGCTCTCGTGATTGTTTACGACGCTAAATGAAGTGCCCGTCAAATCTTTGCGAGCGAGCGACGGGAGACGATGCAGTGAAAGGATGGCGGGAAAGAAAAAGCTTACGGCGGCGAATGCTGTGGTGGCCGAGTCACAAACGTCAGAAAAAGGGTAAAAATGTAAACCAAAGCGTATGATGGCTACGGAGGTAAAAGAGAGCTACACAAGTTAACCCCCCCCCCCCCGTAGGGGGGGGGGGACCTGACAGGCCCCCCCCCTGAGGTTTGTATTGAATAACTTCTTACACATGCAGTGCATCTTGCTGAAATTTTTCGTAACAGAGTTTACAGCACTTATACGTAGGCTGTGCAAAGTTCTTCGAAATTAGTTGAGAAATTTGGGAAATAATGACGTTTTGATGACGTCATGTTGGTAAAAAAATAGAAATATTTGAAAAATCGTAGAAAAAAGAGTTTTAAAGTTAATTGCAAACGCAATTCACCAAAGATATAAAATGGCATTTTCTTGAAAATGGCAATCTCAGATTTCCAAAATTTTGGGTTTTTGACCCCTAAAATAAATAAAAATGTTATTTTTTAAATCCCCACAAAATCAACATTTTCAAAGATATTAGAAAAACCGGAATATATGGGAGATAACTGAGTATGGCCAATACTCATACCAAATTTCAAAGCAATATCTTCATTTCTGACTGAGTGATGGCTCACTAAGTGTAAGAAACTGATGACGTCATTAAAAAAAAACTTTTTTTTTGTGACAAGATACGAACAAATAATTACCTGTTCTGTATCTTTCAGACAAAACTGGTCTAGAAACATGCCTTTTTATTTACATTTATCAATTTCTAATTTTGAGGTTTTCTGAAGAGCAAAATCGCTGTTTTGGACGTGGTAAATCGTAGGTCATTCACTTGACCTGAAACCTAAAAATCGCATACTGTTAGATTGCTTTCATGACAGGCAACATGCTGGTACTCACCGCATTACTCTAAGTTGCTTGGTTTGGAAGTTAACAGGGGGTCCTATCAGCCCCCCCCGTAGGGCGAAGGTGAAAAAAGCTCACGTAGGGCGAGGGTTAAGACAACTCAAACTCAAACGTAAGTAGCGATGAGGAAGTTATCGGGGCCGTTGGGATGTGGTCATATGCCTCAAAAAATGAAGACAGGGAAAAAAGGTTGTGTACATTTGCACTGGAGGCAAAAAACAATGTGGTAAGGTTATTGAAGGTAGAGAGAAATTGATCATGTGTGAATCATGCGCAGGTTGGTTCCACACACATTCCCAAGACCTTAGCCCAGGTGCAATAGACGCGCTAGAATCCTTGGAACTACCATGGGTATGCATAGCATGTAGGTTGACCGGAAACAGAAACCGAGAATGGAGAAGAAAATTGACAGATGCATCCAGGGGTGGTAAAAGTGCTTTGAGTGGCCCCGACCAAAAGTGGCACATACAAAAATGACCCAGCACAGCTGGAGTCATTGTTTTACTTCACATGAATACCCGAACACCTGGCTGCATACTCACATAATCTCTATATTTTAACCAGCGCCGCGCCGGGGGGTGGGGGAGGGGTTAGACACCCTTCAGCTTTTTCGCGGATAGCGGAAAAACGGCGAAGGGCAGCGCCGCCATTTTTGGCACAGCTGTTTGTGCATCAATTGTCCACATTATGTAAAAAATAATCGGGTCATCTGAACAAAGTTGATAGTGTACCTCAAGATACACTTGTGCGGCTGATCTACGAAATTGTTTAATGATGATGAAATTGAGAAAGCTAAAAGTCTACTCTGCACTCGTGTGGCTGACTCCGTCAAAGCTGGAAACCGACGATGAAAAAAAAAACAGCTTGACATCCAGGATATATATATAAGATGATTATGGAATGCAACAGAGTGAATAACCGAGATTTGTCGCCTTGAATCTTGCCAAGCTACCGCCAGTATCTATTGACTGCATTTACGTCAGCGCGTGCTGATGCGCAAACAGCAAGTAATGGAGATAGAAATGGCTCAGGTTAAGTCTATGATTGATGACGAGCTGAAAGAGAGTGTGGATACATCCCAGGGGGTTGAAACTGTCTTGTCTGCTAATTCAGCAGGTAGCAGGACCAGTTATCTGCGGAAACCGGATGTTCCCTCGGGGCGGGAGACTTCTGACTCAGCGGAATCAAGCGCGTCGGCTCGTCTGGCAGTCAATCCTCAGGTCAGTCAGTCTACGCACGGTGAAGGCGGAAGGGGCCAGCAGCATCGACGCGAGGATGATGGTGATGCGGCAGCGTCGTATTCAGCAGTATCTGCGGCATCTATATCATCGAGAGAGGAAAACTGGAGTGTAGCGAATAAAGCGAAACCAGGTAAGACCCCAGCCGACAAAACAGCACCCAAAGCAGGTTCTACGAACAAGAGCATTGTTGGGCTTCAAATGTCAAATTTTATTAGAGCTGTAAAGTCAGTTAAGCGTTTTTCGCTGTTTGTGTCTCGGCTCCCTCACGGCACAGAGGCTAAACTCATTGAAGAGTATGCGAACGAACAAGTTGGGGCAACAGAGGTCGTGGCGAAAAGACTGAAAACGAGGTTCGACTCACGAGCGATACCGGTTAGATTTAACCAACCCGTCTGTCGGCGATGTGCTGGACCCGGAAATATGGGCGCAGTGTCTCCTGGTTCGGCGGTTCTTCGCCAAAAGATCGGCGGTTCCCGTCATGCCTAAAGCGTCGAGACCGGTGATTGTATGCTGATGCATTATGATGGTACATTGACCATCTGTATGCTGTATCTTGTTTTACCTAAAATTGTATGAGGATAGGTTAACATAACTGTCAATCATCTAAACGTAACGCTGGAGGAATTTAATTGATAGGTAATAATTCTGACATCATTTTCCTGCAAGAGCATTGGCTTATGTATATAATATTGTTATATTACTAATTTGTTCATATTTCACCTAGCATTATTTCATGCTGTCTAGGTGTTTGGGACACGTTCAAGCTCCATTTTTTCGTGGAAAAAATCGCGATAATTTGTCATTCAGATCATTGACCTGACCTGCCAGGTGAACCGTGTACCAAAATACATAAAACTAGGTATCATTGGAGAGCTCAAAGGATCAGCAACACACTGTTTTTACAGCATCGCTCTACCTTTCTTACTTTTCATACGGCCAAGGGGTCATTGGTTCGGCCTCACCAAAATGGCGTGGTCGCCGACGGGCCTCGAACATACGATTTTCAAATCGTCGCGCGATAAAAGTGTTAAGAGCTAACTAAAATCCAACATCACCACTGCACTCAGCACACCTGGGTACATTAGGATCCATCTGTCTTGGAGCTTTATCTTGCAATATTGTATTTTCACCTCCCCGCCCTACTGAGTATGTTTATGTTGTAAGATGCACCTTGACGAGACAAACACGATGATATCAAAACCATTGTGCTATCCTGATCAGGTATGTTGTTAACATGTTTTTTTAAAAAAAGTGTCAGCATGTCCTTTGGTGACCTCTGGAGCCTATACAATGTTGAGAGTATCGAACAATTAAAGATATTTTGGCAATTGCATTTGTCAAGAGCTTTCCACTGTTCTTTTTCCACGTTTGTTTCAAAATATCATACTTCCTGAGACATTCGAGGATTTACTCAACAGACTCTATAGGATGCTAAATTTTGACCTTTGATGGCCTTTGGCGACCTCGATACTAAGCTGAGCCAAACATGACCGAAGTAACTTCGACTTGTTTTATTCTGAGCTTTCGAACAATTTGCCTTGTCTTTCTAACCCTTTTAGCTTTCAAGTTAGTGGGGGCCATTTTGACCCTCTTCCAAGGCGAAGTTATCACAGAGGCCAAACAGGGCGCGGGTTAATAGATGTACTACCTCAACTTTCTCGTGTTGTACTAATGCCAAAACTACTGCACAGATTCATAGAAAACCTAGAAACAATCGACCTAGAAACAATCACGGAAAGCGCACATTCTTGTATAGGGCTAGCTATTCATACAATGCGCATATTTAATCTCAGTGTGTTCTGAATGCAGTTGTCGCCCATTATATTTTACACTTGCTCAATAATTTTACGATGTCGGCAAAACAGGGCAAACTGTTTTAGCTCACTTTTTACTGTTTTAGCTCACTCATTTTTATGTTCATGTATGGAAGACCGAAGAATAACCCTGTCGTGTGGAACGGTCTGTTTACGAATACATACATACATACATAGCAGTTCCTGTGAGCCGGGTTCATGGGATGCGCAATATGTACTGTTAAAACAGTGGTGCAGGATCGTTTGGCGGGGACAATGCGTCCCCAGGTGGCATCCAGTGGTATTCCGTCATCGGATGACGTTTGGCGGGGACAATGCGTCCCCAGGTGCCATCCAGTGGTATTCCGTCATCGGATGACGTTTGGCGGGGACAATGCGTCTCCAGGTGCCATCCAGTGGTATTCCGTCATCGGATGACGTTTGGCGGGGACAATGCGTCCCCAGGTGCCATCCAGGGGTATTCCGTCATCGGATGACCAGTGCGGACCAGGCGGCGCTGTCCCAAGGGGCCACCATCTTGGCCCGGCCAGACAGCTGTTGGCGCCGCTTCGCCGTCACAAACGGCACCACTGGGGCTGGCCGGCCGGCTTCAAACGATGACATTGGGGAACGTTAGCATTCCGAGGGAGAGGTGTACGGTGCTCGGAGCCACCGTCCACGATGAGCTATGAGCACGATTTCACTGGGACAAGACACCTGCGCCAAGACACTAAGCAAACACATTAGGCCAGCCAGGTGAATGAATAATACTGACTCCGAAAATATCATATGAAATATTTCGCACCGTTATGGTAATTGTAATTTGTGTGCGAAACCCATATACACACAGAGGCAGTCGCAAGGGGGGGGGATCCGGGCCATGAGCCCCCCCCCCCAGGCCCATCAGGGGTGGGCTGATCATATCTTTTGCCCCCCCCCCAAATAACTTAAGGCCCAGGTTTGGCCCGAAGGGCCCACCTGGGTTCCAGGTCATAATGGGCCCTCAAGAGGTCAGAGAGGAGGCCAACTGGATGTCATAATGGCCCATAGAGGCTAAAGCGAATCCTCTTGAGGCCAAAGAGGGCTATCTGGAGATCCGATAGGGCCCTCTGGAGGCCAAAGTGGGCCCCTTGTAGGCCGGAGTGGGCCATCCAGAGGGATCCTCTGGAGATAATAATGGGCCCTGTGCAAGCGAGAATGACCGTCGTGAAGCCAGAAGGGCTCTCTGAAGGCCAGAGTGGCCGGAGAGGCAGGAGAGGGCCCTCTGGAGGCCGGAGATGACCTTCTGAAAACCAAAGGAGCCATCTGAAGACAAACGGACCCTCTGGAGGACAAAGGGCCCTCTGAAAGCCAGAGTGGGCCCTCACAGGTCAGAATAGGCCTCTCTCTGTCAGAGTGGGCTCTCTGGAAGCCAGAGAAGGCCCATTGGAGGTCCAAGTTGGCGCTCTGGAGAAAGAAATTGGCCCTATGGAAGCCAGAGTGGATCCTTGGAAGGACGGATTGGGCCCTTTGGAAGCTAGGGCCCTCTAGAAGTCAGAATTGGACCTCTGGATGCTGAAGTGGGCCCTCTGGAGGTGGAGGCAGCAGTGGGCATTCTGGAGGTAGAGGTCAGAGTGTGCCCTCTGGAGGTCAGAGTAGGCCCTCTGGAGATCACATGGGGCCCTCTGGAAGCTGGAGGGGCCCTCTGGAAGTTACCGTCAGCATTGACCCTCTGAAAGCGAGAGTGGCCGTCGTGAAGCTAGAGGAAGTCTGGAGGTCTGGAGGTCTCTGGAGGTCAGAGTTGGTCTTATGGAGGCAGGAGTGAACTCTCTGGAGGTGGAAGCCGGAGAGCGCTCTCTGAAGCCTAGAGTGGGCCATCTGAAGGTCAGGATGGGCTCCAGGAAGCCAGAAGAGGTCTACTAGTATCCAGAGGGGCCCTCTGGAAGCCAGGTAACCCTCAGGCGATCAGAGTGGGACCTCCTGAGGTCAGAGTGGGCCCTCTGGGGGTCACAGCGGGCCATATGGATGTCATAGTGGGCCCTCTAGAGGCAGGAGTGTGCCTCCTGAGGTCATTGTGGACTCCCTGGAGGTCACATGGGGCCCTCTGGAAGCCAGAGGTGGAACTGTGGAGGTCAGAGTGGGCGGGAGGTCAGGATGGGCCCTCTTGAGGTCAGAGCGGGACCTATGGTAGTCAGATGGACCCAATGGAATTCAGAGTGGGCTCTCTGAAAACAATACCCTCCCAAACCAGCAAAACTCCCTGTCGCCGCTTGACGGCCCATGCAGGCTGACCGAGGGTCCTGTTAAGTCTAGAAAGGGACTTACAGACCGTCATAAAGCTCTTAGACGCCTGATAACGACCCAGCAGGAATAAATAGCAACACCCTCTGAGGCTGGGCAAGGCCCCTTTCAGGTCAATCAGCGGTCCTTTCAAAGACGCTGAGGGCCCAATCGACGACACTTGGGTCATGTTTTGGCTCAGGTCAAAATTGAGGTCACAGGAGGTCATCAAAAGTGAATTTTTAAAGCTTTAGGACTTAGCTCCATAAACTCCAAATATGGGCACTATGATGGCTAGGAAGAAACGAGAAGAAGAAAAAATTGTTCATGTTAACAGTTTAGGCTTCCGAGGTCACAGAATGTCGTGCTGGCATTTTCTTCCAAGAAGTGTTTCGTGCACAACGTTTTACCTAATAGGGCAATAATATCAACGCCATCGTGTTTGTCTCGTCGAGGCACTTCAAAGTGTATTCATGATGACCGGATTGGAACAAGTTCAAAATTTGACCTTAGGTCAAGGTCATTTGTAAACCTAGTAGGCAGGGTTGTGCTCGACTCATGTTTTTTAGACTGACTCGACTCTGACTCATTTTCGAAGATACTCCGACTCAACTCTGACTCAAGCGGGGACATTTTTGTTTGGAGTCGACTCAGCTTTGACTCATTTGCTTTTATCCTCTGACTCTAACGGGGGGACATTTTTTTTAGTCGACTCAACTTTGACTCACTTGATTTTACCCCTGACTGAACTCTGACTCAAGCGGTAATATTTTTTTTTTTTTACTCAACTTTGAATCTTTTGCTTTTACCCCTGACTCAAAGACTCGTGAAAGTTCCTTGAGTCGACTCATTTTTGGACTCATCTTCAACTGACTTAACGACTTTGATTCAAATGTATTTGACTCGGAAAAACTCATTGGAATATTATATCATATATGTAAACATTTTTATTTGGATTTACACTGGATCAAGGCACATGCATGAATGTTGCATTATCATAAATATCTACTGCATTTCATTTTAGTTTGTGTCATTGCTTTATCAGCTGCATTTAAATATATATTGAAATATATATGTTCCTAATAGCAATAATAATAATAATATGTATTATTATTTTGCACCAGCACAGGTACATATCTTTACTTTGTCACTATTGTTAATTGCTATGTATTGTAATGGTCCTGTATGATAGGATGCAAATATACAAAAGTGAGGAAAGTGTATTTGAAGTTGGTTCTTTAGCTGGGTGGAAAAGAAAAACAAGTGTTAATTAACCCTCGCCCTACAGGAGCTTTGTTCACCTTCGCCCAACGGTGGGGGGGGGGGGGCCTGAGAGACCCCCTGTTATCTTCCAAACCAAGCAACTTAGAGCAATACAGTAAGAACCAAAATGTTGCCTGTCATGAGAGTAATCTAACAGTATGCGATTTTTAGGTTTTAGGTAATCTAACAGTATGCAATTTTTAGGTTTTAGGTCAATGGGTGACCTTCCAGGTCAAGTGAATGACCTCGGATTTGCCACGTCCCGAACAGCAATTTTGCTCTTCAGAAAACCTCAAAATGAGAAATTGATAAATGTAAATAAAAAGGCATGTTCCTAAACAAGTTTTGGCTCAGAAATACAGAAAAGGTAATTATGTGTTCGTATCTTGTCAAAAAGTCAAAAAAGTTATTTTAAAACAAATTGAAGTCATCAGTTTCTTACACTTAGGGAGCCATCACTCAGTCAAAAATGAAGATATTGCTTTGAAATTTGGTATGGGTATTGTCCATACTCAGTTATCTCAAGAAAATTCCGTTTTTTAACATCTTTGAAAGAAAGAAAAAATGTGGGGATTAAAAAAAACTATTTTTGTTTTTATTCTAGGGGTCAAAAACCCAAAATTTTGAAAATCCGAGGATGACATTTGAAAGAAAATGCCATTTTGTATCTTTGGTGAATTGCGTTCCCAATTTCCTTTTAAACTCTGTTTTCTACCATTTTTCAAATATTTATCGTTTTTCCACCAACATGACGTCATCAAAACATCATTATCTCCCAAACTATTTAACCATTTTCAATTAAATTTGTATAGCTTACGTATAATTATTGTAAACTCAGCAACCGATAATTTCAGTAAGATGCGCTGGATTTGTAAAAACTTATTCAAGAAAAACCTCAGGGGGGCTGTCAGGCCCCCCCCCCCCCCCCTGAGGGCCTGACAGGGTAGGGCGAGGGAAAAGAGTAGGGCTAGGGTTAACCCTCGCCCTACGGGGGTCCTAAAACGACCCCCTCTGAGGTTTTTTCTTGCATAACTTTTTTACACATGCAGCGAATATTTCTGAAATTTACAGCAGCTGAGTTCACAATAATTATACGTGTGCTGTACAAATGTCGTTGAAATTGGCTGAAACATTTGGGAAATAATGACGTTTTGATGACGTCATGTTGTTGGAAAAACGATAAATGTTTGAAAAATCGTAGAAAAAAGAGTTTTAAAGCAAATTGCAAACGCAATTAAGCTATGATATAAAATGTCATTTTCTTTAAAATGGCAATCTCAGATTTGCGAAATTTTGGTTTTTTAACCCGACGGGTCTATCAAACTGCAATTTCGGATTTTTTAGCTAAATTAAATTTAGCTAAAAATAAATACATTTCCCAGGGCTATCGAATGCCGTTTGAATGGTTACAATCAGTCCAGTAGTTCCGGAGATCCGAGGGGGGGGGGGGGAGGGGGGATAGCCCCCTCCCCCACCCCAGTAAGTCGCGTTATGAAATATACCCCAGTAACTCGCGGGTTAACAGTCTCATAGTAAAACAAATAATATAAGATATGATAATGGAATAAGAACAAATGGACAGTACACGCGGTACTAGGTAAACCTAACAAGCATTAGACATGCGATTTGAGCGCAAATTTCATCCGAACAGTACATTAACCCGCGCCCTGGTGGGGGGTCATTTTGCCCCCCCCCCCCCCTTCCCTGCCCCGGTGGTTTTTCGATCATAGCAGGAAAACGGCGGCGCGGAGCGCCGCCAAATTTGCATAGCTATTTGGGCATAAATTCCCCACACTTCGTTAAAGTTGTTCCCCAGATCATGTCAGGTCAGGTCACCAGGTCACTTGAAGTGACTTTACCTCCTAAAATGTTTGTGATCGTGCCAAAGCTACAGTTTTGGTCGGAAATATTTGAAACTTGCAGGACATCATGAGGCCATGATTACCTCCAACTCGTTTATCTCGGATTTTTTTGTTATATCAGTGGTCTAAGTCAGGTGAATTTTCTGACCTCCCCATTATAAGTGAATGGGAAAATATACAAATGCTTACTAATCAACAAATCTGCATGGTATCAGGTCAATTCTTCAGAATAATGTTATTTTAGCTCATTATTGATGACCCAGGTGCAATTGCTGCTCAGTGACCCCTGCAAGGTCTTATGAGGTCATCTGAGGTCATCATCATTTTTTTGCTAATAACTATGGATAGCATACAGATAGAGACTAGTAGATGGCACCAATGTGTTTGTCACGTCAAGCCACGTCACCCTATATGCAAAATGACCTACACCGTGAACAAAAAGAGGCCCCTCATGTGGGGGTTTGGCGCCCTCTTGAGGGCTTGCACTGGGACGCTGTCCGGCACTGGGACGCTGTCCGGCACTGGGACGCTGTCCGGCACTGGGACCCTGTAATGCACTGGGACGCTGTCCGGCACTGGGACGCTGTCCGGCACTGGGAGCCTGTCCGGCACTGGGACGCTGTCCGGCACTGGGACCCTGACCGGCACTGCGATGCTGTACTGCACTGGGATGCTGTCCGGCACTGGGACCCTGTCCGGCACTGGGATGCTGTACTGCACTGGGACGCTGTCCGGCACTGGGACGCTGTCCGGCACTGGGACGCTGTCCGGCACTGGGATGCTGTACTGCACTGGGACGCTGTCCGGCACTGGGACGCTGTCCGGCACTGGGACCCTGTCCGGCACTGGGACGCTGTCTGGCACTGGGACGCTGTCCGGCACTGGGAGCCTGTCCGGCACTGGGACGCTGTCCGGCACTGGGACGCTGTCCGGCACTGGGATGCTGTACTGCACTGGGACGCTGTCCGGCACTGGGACGCTGTCCGGCACTGGGAGCCTGTCCGGCACTGGGACGCTGTCCGGCACTGGGACCCTGTCCGGCACTGGGATGCTGTACTGCACTGGAATGCTGTCCGGCACTGGGACCCTGTCCGGCACTGGGATGCTGTACTTCACTGGGACGCTGTCCGGCACTGGGACCCTGTCCGGCACTGGGATGCTGTACTGCACTGGGATGCTGTCCGGCACTGGGAGCCTGTCCGGTACTGGGACGCTGTCCGGCACTGGGATGCTGTCCGGTACTGGGACGCTGTCCGGTACTGGGACGCTGTCTGGTACTGGGACGCTATCCGGTACTGGGACGCGGTCCGGCACTGGGACGCTTTCCGGCACTGGGACCCTGTCCGGCACTGGGATGCTGTACTGCACTGGGACGCTGTCCGGCACTGGGACGCTTTCAGGCACTGGGACCCTGTCCGGCACTGGGACCCTGTCCGGTACTGGGACGCTGTCCGGCACTGGGACGCTGTCCGGCACTGGGACCCTGTCCGGCACTGGGACGCTGTCCGGCACTGGGACGCTGTCCGGTACTGGGACGCTGTCCGGTACTGGGACGCTATCCGGTACTGGGACGCTGTCCGGTACTGGGACGCTGTCCGGTACTGGGACGCTGTCCGGTACTGGGACCCTGTCCGGCACTGGGATGCTGTACTGCACTGGGACGCTGTCCGGCACTGTGACGCTGTCCGGCACTGGGACGTTGTCCGGCACTGCGATGCTGTACTGCACTGGGATGCTGTCCGGCACTGGGACGCTGTCCGGCACTGGGACGCTGTCCGGCACTGGGACCCTGTCCGGCACTGGGACGCTGTCCGGCACTGGGACGCTGTCCGGCACTGGGACCCTGTCCGGCACTGGGACGCTGTCCGGCACTGGGACGCTGTCCGGCACTGGGATGCTGTACTGCACTGGGACGCTGTCCGGCACTGGGACGCTGTCCGGCACTGGGACGCTGTCCGGCACTGGGAGCCTGTCCGGCACTGGGACGCTGTCCGGCACTGGGTCGCTGTCCGGCACTGGGATGCTGTACTGCACTGGGACCCTGTCCGGCACTGGGACGCTGTCCGGCACTGGGACCCTGTCCGGCACTGGGAGCCTGTCCGGCACTGGGACGCTGTCCGGCACTGGGACCCTGTCCGGCACTGGGATGCTGTACTGCACTGGAATGCTGTCCGGCACTGGGACCCTGTCCGGCACTGGGATGCTGTACTGCACTGGAATGCTGTCCGGCACTGGGACCCTGTCCGGCACTGGGATGCTGTACTGCACTGGGACGCTGTCCGGCACTGGGACCCTGTCCGGCACTGGGATGCTGTACTGCACTGGGATGCTGTCCGGCACTGGGAGCCTGTCCGGTACTGGGACGCTGTCCGGCACTGGGATGCTGTCCGGTACTGGGACGCTGTCCGGTACTGGGACGCTGTCTGGTACTGGGACGCTATCCGGTACTGGGACGCTGTCCGGCACTGGGACGCTGTCCGGCACTGGGACCCTGTCCGGCACTGGGATGCTGTACTGCACTGGGACGCTGTCCGGCACTGGGACGCTGTCCGGCACTGGTATGCTGTACTGCACTGGGACGCTGTCCGGCACTGGGACGCTGTCCGGCACTGGGACGCTGTCCGGCACTGGGACCCTGTCCGGTACTGGGACGCTGTCCGGCACTGGGACGCTGTCCGGCACTGGGACCCTGTCCGGCACTGGGACGCTGTCCGGCACTGGGACGCTGTCCGGTACTGGGACGCTGTCCGGTACTCTGACGCTATCCGGTACTGGGACGCTGTCCGGTACTGGGACGCTGTCCGGTACTGGGACGCTGTCCGGTACTGGGACGCTGTCCGGTACTGGGACGCTGTCCGGTACTGGGACGCTATCCGGTACTGGGACGCTGTCCGGCACTGGGACGCTGTCCGGCACTGGGACCCTGTCCGGCACTGGGACCCTGTCCGGCACTGGGACCCTGTCCGGCACTGGGATGCTGTACTGCACTGGGACGCTGTACTGCACTGGGACCCTGTCCGGTACTGGGACGCTGTCCGGTACTGGGACGCTGTCCGGCACTGGGATGCTGTACTGCACTGGGACGCTGTCCGGCACTGGGACGCTGTCCGGCACTGGGACGCTGTCCGGCACTGGGACCCTGTCCGGCACTGGGATGCTGTCCGGCACTGGGATGCTGTCCGGTACTGGGATGCTGTCCGGCACTGGGACGCTGTCCGGCACTGGGACCCTGTGCAGCAATTTAAGTCTGCCGCCCGCCTGTCCGACCCAGGCACACATTTCCAGACGGAAATGGCCTCTCAGATCGCCCGGTCCGATATATGGGAACTCGACAGGTTACTTGCTACTGCCAAGAGTGGTAAAGTGTTCTATCCTAATGTGTAAGGTTGGGGACAAAATGCTCCTTCCCATGAAGTACTCGAGGGTCAAAATGCCAGTAAAAATAATTACCTATGACTATGTCATTCCTGGGAAAATTTACTAAGCGATCATGTCCCTAGAAATACTGATCGTCAAAACCACTTCAGATGTAATATTCACTTAATCATCATATTCATCACGTCAGCATGTATGTACATTTACATTTTTTTTTGTAATTAGCAGTTGCGTTTCAGCTCTTGATTTTCAATAATTTAGCTTCACCCATATTGCCGACGAACAAATATATACCATTTATCTAGTTAGACAATTGCTCCCCCGGGGGTGGGGGTCGGGGTGCTTGTGTATTTTCAATGGAGTGAGTCTGAGATCGACTGTCAAGACAGTCGATCTCATTGTTATGGTACCATGAGAGTTCTACTATTAATAGTAGAAAATCTGGTTAATTCAGCATGAACATTCACATGCCAGTTATACCGTGCATCCTGCGCAATTGCATCGTTTATGGCGCATGGTGGAAGACCCTATTCGAAGGTAGAGTCATCCGGCGTTTTTACCGAATCCGACTTAGGAATGGTGACGTCACCTGGACGGAGAATCCCTTTCCCCTATACAAATCAATAATAACTCGCCATTTTTGAAAGACTATATAGATAATTCTACTGCGCAGAATAACAAACAACATGCCCTGAAAGAAAGACCGATTCAAGCTCTCTAACTTATCTATATAACATTTTGCTCCTATGTCACTCCTATTTTTACAGCGAAGGAGCTCTTATCTTACTCCTTCGCTAATTTGAAAAGGTTGGTTTGGTTTGGTTTGTGGACCAAACACCGTATCCTCTTGGGACCAAGGTGCTAATTTGAACTCTCACCCTGTTCCGAGGGGTATGGGGAGCCGGGCAGACTTTTTCAGAGGCCCGCCGAGGGATTGAACCCCGGTCCCCGGCACAGAAGGCCAGTATCTTACCACTACGCCGAGTTGCTCCCCCAAATTACAACTGAAATGTAAGCAACGTGTTTATTTGTTGTGTGAAATGCGTCAGATATGTATCCAGCAAGGTCACGGCTTTGGCAGCCTCTGCGCGGCCGACCTTCGGTCTCAAATACAAGTCTTGCGCTCCGCCAGGAACGGAGGCTTAGTGAGAGTGTGATAGGGTTTAGTGGTCGACCAGATACATATGACGTCATATGGCAAACATGGTATCTGACGCATTTCTGCGCCCACGTTGTTTACATTTCAGTTGTAATGGCGGAGTCGCTGCGGGCGGTCGGCTGAGGCGATTGACGGGTGATACAAATTATTACTGTTAGGTAAGTACTGAGAATGTTCCTGTTTTGAGTGCAGTTCTGATGAAATTAGACATGTAGAATTAGTATAAAATATTCAATTTACCTATATAAAGGTGGGCAAAAGAGAACATCGCCCAATAATTAGCTATAGATCTTTGTTTGGTTTTAACCCGCGCCGTGCCGGTGCTCGGCGCCATCTTCGCCGTTCCGGGGGTAGACCCCCTCGACTCGAAAACTAATAGGGCTAGATAGACGCGGAACGGGCATTCGAAAGCTCTCGACAAGCACATTCGAAGGTATATCATATATTTTTTCCTCAAGTAAATTTTGAGGTCACCAGAGGTCATCAAATATCAGATTTCCCAGTTTTAGGACTTCGCTCCAGGAACTCACAGATATCCCAAGAACTATGATAACTAGGAAGAAACGGAAAACAACAATGGAAAGCTCTTGAAAAATGTAATCGTTAAAGTGTCCTTAGATTTTAGCTCAGGTCAAGCTCATCAAATGTCAAAAGGCAATTTTTTTTACAAAACAGTTTATCACGAATAACTTTTTATCTAATAAAGGCAGGCAATTTTTTTGACGCCATCATGTTTGGCTCCTCAAGACGCTTTGACTCTTATTAGTGCTGACCAGGTTAGGTCAACTTAAAATGTGACCACAGGTCAAGGTCCAGTGGTGACCCAAGTAGGGCATATTGCATATGGGAAGACGTGCAGTGACGATACAAACACATTGGTTTCGGTTTCACTTCTCTATCGTCATTATGTCAAGAGTTATTGCCATAAAACTGTTGGTGACCTCGGATGACTTCGGCTGACCCTGTAGGGGTCACTGAACAAAAATGGCACCTAGATCATCAAGAATGGCATATAACATGATCCAGAAGGAATTAGACTGCTATCTTGCGTATCCTTGGAATAGGAAGCATTTGAATATTTCCCCATTGACTTATAATGGGGAGGTCACGAAATTGACCCGACCTTATGTCGCTGATATACAAAATCCAAGACCAACAAATTGTAGATGTATATAACCTTATTAAATCCTGTAAGTGTAAAACCAATCATCCGTAAACTGTGACTGTGGTACGACCACAAGTTATTTTGGAGGTGGGGTCACGTGACCTGGTTTGGTGACCTGACCTGAGATGACCTGAGGTATTTTTTGTACATAATGTGAACAATTGATGCCCAAACAGCTGTGCCAAAAACGGCGGCGCTGCGCGCCGCTGTTTTCTCGCTATCCGCGAAAAACCTGAGGGAGGTGTCTAAACAAGCTCCCCCGGCACGGCACGGGTTAACCCTCGCCCTACGGGCGTTTTTTTCACCTTCGCCCTACGGGGGGCTGACAGTCCCTCCATGTTAACTTCCAAACCAAGCAACTTAGAGCAATGCGGTAAGAACCAGCATGTTGCCTGTCATGAGAGGAATCTAACAGGATGCGATTTTTTGGTTTCAGGTCAACGGGTGACCTTCCAGGTCAAGTGAATGACCTCGGATTTACAGCGATTTTGCTCTTCTGAAAACCTCAAAATTAGAAATTGATAAATGTAAACAAAAAGGCATGTTACTAGACAATTTTTGGCTCAGAAATACAAAGAAGGTAATTATTTGTTCGTATCTTGTCAAAAAAAGTTTCAAAACTTTTTTTTTAAATGACGTCATCAGTTTCTTACACTTAGGGAGCCATCAATCAGTCAAAAATGAAGATATTGCTTTGAACTTTGGTATGTGCATTGTACATACTCCGTTATCTCATGTGTATTCCGTTTTTTCTGATATCTTTGAAAATGTTGATTTTGTGGGGATTTTTCCCCATTTTTTTTTTTTACTTGAGGGGTCAAAAACGCATTTTTTGTGCAAATACGAGATTGCCATTTTAAAGAGAATGTCATTTTGTATCTTTGGTGAATTGGGTCAGTAGCGGCCTTGACACCGGCCGGGTCGGACGCGTTCCCCCGGGCTCCGGCCGGCGTATGAGCCGAGCGTGAACGCGTGGGGTCAGTGACCTGTGGCCCAGACAGTGAGCAAGCGGTGCGGTGCAAACCAGTGCGGAGCAGCGGAAAGTGACACCACCAGTCATGTCTGCTTCGGAGTCTGCCATCACAGCGGAAGAGGATAATGTAGTAAGGACGGCGATGAACAAGACAAAACAGCGTACAATGAGAGAGATGGTCGGTGTGGCTGAAAAAAGGAAACGACCGGTGACGTCACCGAAAGAGATGCAAAAAGTGAGTACCGACTATGCTGGCATGCTTCAAGAAATGAAAGAAATAATTGTATCATCAATTGAGGAGGCAAACCAAAAACTGTGGGATAAGATAGAGGCAAGGATGTCTATCTACGAGGGAAACATCGAGAAACTTGAGTCTGACCTGTTTGCAAGGGATCAGCATGTCGATGAGCTACAATCGAAGCTCGAGTCATGCTTGCAGCACGCCCAGGAAATGGAAAACCAAATCGAGGACCTCGAACGAAACAGTCGGTCAAAAAACCTGATAATTCACAGCGGTCGATTCGGCAGGCGTAGAGTCGGCAAAGACATAGAAGCCATGACGGTGCAGCTCCTGAATGATTGTTTCGAGAACAAAGAGCTCACCAAAAATGACTTCTCAGCAATTCATCGTCTGCAGAACGACAACTCTGTCATATGTGACTTTATAAACAAAAGCCTACGCGACTCGATCTACGAAGGTCGCGTAAAGTTAGGACAGAGACATTTGGACTTCAAGTCAGAGAGTGTTCATAAGCGAGTCTCTCACCAAGTCGAAGCGAGAAATATTTGCTGAGCTTCTGCTTATGAAGAAAAATGGTCACATATGGACAGCTTTCACCAGCAACGGAATCCCAGGATTCAAACGTACGAGTGAGTCCCCGCCGATGAGAGTGTACTCTATTTAGCAGCTACAAGGTATAAAAAGAACAGCGTCTCTCTCTGGGGTGAAGACATCCCGAGATCGTCGGCGTCCCGGCGGAGACGGGCCCAGGATGACTGACAGCTCGGTCCAGGTTCGTGGAGGGACGGGCGGCCCCCGTCCCGGCGGCCGCTCGCCTGCCCGGCAGCTGCCGCCCGTTCGGGCCCTGACGGGTGAGCGGCTGAGCGGCGCCGGCGGTGGTGCCGTGCCGCCAACCGTGGTGGTCGCCGGCGGGACTGCCGGTCCCGGGGCTCCTGCTGCGGGGCTCGATGCCGCCCATGCTGGGGCGCCTGTTGCTGAGTCTTCTGCCGTCCCTGTCGGGGCGCCTGCCGGAGAGCCTGTGGAGGCGGCGGCCGCGCCGCTGGCTGCAGTTGCGGCGCCTGTTGGGGTTGCCGCTGGCGGGGCCGCCAAGGCGGCGGCCGCGCCGCTGGCTGCAGCTGCGGCGCCTGCTGGAGTGGCCGCTGGTGGGGCTGCCGTGGCGGCGGCGGGGTGCGACTGACGGAGCGTTACCAAATAACGTTCTGCTTTCCCTTGGGACAAATGTGAGTACTGGTCGTGTACAAGTGAACAGTGTTTGTAATTTCTTAGGTACCCGCAGCGCTAGCGTTTGTATATCGTATATTAAATATCGCCGAGGGCCGCGGGCCGCGGAGCCCTAACCCGCGCTTGTGTGTGTCGAGTGATGTGTTATGTGTTGTCACTTATGTTGTTGTTGTTCGTCGGGATGCTCCGGATGCATGACGTCAGAGGGTTTAGTGCACGTTGCTGCAATTTGCCAGTTTTCGCTTTACTGGTAATGTTAGGCCTATGTCTTGCCACCAGCCATTTGCAAAAAGCGCATAAGAAAAAATGGTCAGCTGCAATTTGAATGGCAACTGTTTCCGTAGTCTGTTTTAACGTTCGTGGGATCCGAAACGGGCAAAAGAGACGAACAGTTTTCCGTCACTTACATGTGAAATATCCTAATCATGTAGTTTGTGTCCAAGAAACACACTCCTCTGCTGATGTAGAACAGCAGTGGAGGAATGAATGGGGATCATCAGTGTTCTTCAGTCATGGATCTGCTTTCCAAGCAGGTGTTGCAATACTTTTGCCAAGGCAATTGACAGGGTCAATTAAAGGGCATTTGAGCGATGAAGAAGGGCGAGTGATTGGCATTCAGTTCAGCATGGAAGAAGACATGTTTGCAATAATATGTATATATGGTCCTGCTGTTGATGTTCAGGAACAAAAAACAATCTTTTTTGAAAAGTTGCGAAATAACCTTGTAAATTTTGCCAGTGTAAATACTATTCTTTGTGGGGATTTCAACGTGCACCTAGGGCCATACGATGTAGAAATAGGGAAATATAAACCTACCGCTGCAAGTAAGTGCATTCTTGAACTTATTGAACAGTTTTGTCTAAAAGATATATGGAGACTTCAAAACCCAGATAAGAGAGAATACACTTGGAGAAGAATAGTGGCATTACAACAGTCAATAATAGACTACGCATTTACCAGTGAAACTATATGTTGTAATTTTGATGTCCAATCGTGTATTGAGGCCGGCATAAAGAGTGACCACAGTGTCATTGTGATAACTGCAGTGTCTGCACGACGGCAACGAGGCCCGGGAATATATAGAGATTTAATAACGAGCTATTGACTGACGCTGAATTTGTCGAACTGACAAAGAATGAAATATCTCGGGCAAAAAATAGGGTAGGCATATATAACGGAGATATAGACTACGGCGTGCAAATAGAAATGTTACTAAGCAGTATAAGAGTAATAAGTATTAGGCGCAGCAAAACAATAGCTTATGAAATGAAGAAAGAAGAATGTCAGTTGCTCCTACAGGTGACAGAGTGCGAGAGGTACCTTAGAAGTCTAGACGATAGCCAAAAAACAAGGTGCGGGATTAGCAGACAAAAACTCGACGAGATTAAGACTAAACGAGCGAAAAGGGCTATTATAGCATCAGGGGATAAGTGGGTCGAAGAGGGAGAAAAGGCCACAGCCTACTTTCTGAACAGAGGCAAACAGTTGTCCGCTCAAATTTGTTTTACTGAAATGAAAGAAAATGGCCAAGTAAAAAAAGACAGTAACGAAATTCTATAATATTGTGCAAAATACTACGAACAGGTATTTACGTCGACAGGTATAGACAGGCCGGTGATGAAGTACTTCCTTTCCGGCGAAGAAATACCTAAGCTATCAGGGGAGGAATGTGAACAATGCGAGGGCCCAATTGGTAGCGAAGAATGTAGAGCAGCTCTGATAAGGATGAACAGAAATAAGGCACCGGGTATAAGTGGGTTTACTGCAGAATTTTTCGTATACTTTTGGGACGATATAGGAATTATAATAACCGCGTACATAAATCACGCGTATACTCATGGCTTCTTCATATCTCAACGACGAGGAGTAGTGACTCTGATTGCCAAAAAAGGAGATAAGTCTGAAATGAAAAACAAAAGGCTAATTTGTCTACATGATATTATCTATAAAATAGTTGCAAAGGTGATCGCTAATAGGATAGGACTCGTCGCAAACAAATTAATATCCCCAGAGCAAACTGGATTTATGAAAGGTCGTTTCATTGGAGAAAATATACGTGTAATATCAGTTGTAATTGAATATTGTGAAATGGATAGGATTGAAGGAGTAATGATTGCTTGTGATTATCGTGCTGCCTTTGATTCGATAGAACATGAGTTTATATTCGCAGCTCTCAAAGCATATAACTTTGGAGAAAGTTTAATTGCTTGGTTAAAGCTCCTTTATAACGAAGCCTCGTTAGCTATTTTGAACAATGGCTATTCTTCGCGCTGGTTTAGATGTAACCGTGGTATCTTTCAAGGATCCCCACTAAGTGGTATTTTATTTGACCTTGCAGTTGAAATTTTGGCAATAAATGTGCGAAATAAACAGAATATCCGCGGTATAAAAGTAAGCGAAGCAGAGGTTAAGTTAAGTTTATATGCTGATGACATAACATTGTTCATACAGGATAATCTGTCTGAAGCGGAAGTTCTACGGGTAATGGATGATTTTAGTCATGCCTCCGGACTATCCCTAAATTTAGACAAGAGCCACGTGATGTGGTTAGGGAATAGGAAAGGCAATAATGAACCGATTGGAGGGATACAAGCTGTGAATAAAATAAAGGTACTGGGGGTTTGGTTTAGTGCAATTGAGAGTTGCATATCAGATAACGTTGAGCCAATTATCAGAAAGATTAGTAATACTATCAACATATGGAGCCAGAGATCCATCACCGTCAAGGGTAGAATCACAGTCACAAAAGCTGTACTTGCCTCCCAGCTTGTGTACATGTGTACATGCGTTGAGATACCGAAGAAAGCAGTGATCAGGATACAAAGTAAAGTTATTAAATTCGTATGGCGTGGTCGACCTCCTAAGGTTGCAAGAAAAGTACTAGCCCAAGATGTTGATCATGGAGGACTCAAATTAGTAGACGTGGAGGCCTTCATTCGATCATTAAAAATGGCATGGATAAGATGCATGTATACGAACCAAGTATCAATATGGCGCCAAATGATACAGGCGAGGATAGGAAACTTTGAGCTATGCGATCTCATTAAAACTTGTTTGTGTAGGGTTGAAATAAAGCAACTGAGCATACCAGCATATTACATAAATGTGTTAAAACAATATCAAGATTATAATTCTAAGCCGTTAGATCAAATAGGTAATATACAAAAGGAAATGATATGGTACAATCGTAGTATGCGCATAGATGGCAAAACCGTATTCATAAATAGCTTATACAAGAAGGGAATACAAATCGTAGACGATATAACTAGAAGTAACGGGACATTTATGAGTTTAAACGAAATTAAAGTCAGATATCCAGGAGTAAGGATTGACTCCCTGACATATGAGGCAATATTAACCCGCGAGTTACGGGGGGGGGGTATTTTTTGCCCCCCCCCACCCGTTATTTTGCAATAACTCCTAAACGAACACAAATATCGTCACCAAACTAGCAGTACCTTCTCTCACATCAATTATACACATGTTGGTAAAAGGAAAAATATAAGGCTATGATAGGTCAACCGGGAATGACGTCAGAGTGACGTCATGTTCTTCGGTTTTTGTTGCAAAATAATGGTTTGCGGAAAATGCTGTCACAGGTACGATATTTGAGATAAACTAAATTGTTTCAAATAATATTACTGACAATAGACCGGGCTATCAAACTGGTATCTCGGATTTTTGAGTTGTTTTGAAATTCAAAATTTTAAGAAATCCAAATACATTTGTTTTTGTTTTTACAAAATTGTCAAGAAAAAATCATAATTATCCAAAAACCGGAATATATGTGATCGAGACGTATGCGGTGAATATGTGTACCAAATTTAAAGTCGATATCTTTAAAAATGACCGAGTTATGATCTATAAATGACAAAAATCGACCACTTCTCACAGCATTACTATGCATGTATGTATTGACAGTAAAACACTCTCCGATGCATAAAACGGCTATTCTGAGTGTCGCGTCACGGTTAAAAGGTAGAGACATGTTAGAAACGACACTTAGCAACATGCATACAAAAACTAGAATACACTCCATGATCATACACACATTCACACAGCGACCGACATAAACATACACGACACCCATCATACACCATGTAAAAGATCACCCAGCTGACGTTTAAAAGATGGTAAAGACTCCTCACGCAGGTCCGGCGGCAACGCGTTGTAGCGCTGCGCTACACTGTATAAAAAGCGTCTCTTACCGGCTTTGGTTCTCACGCGCGGGAGGGCCAAATCAGCGTCCTGGCGTGTGCTTCTAGATCGAAACTCAGAATTTGTCGAAAGCCGGGAAGCGAGAGCCTGTGGTTCCCCGGTGGTGCGAATTTTGTGAAGAAGATTGAGGGATTGAAGTTCGTACAGCTTCCGGGCGGCGAGCCAGCCCAGTTCATCTCGCACGTCCGATATGTGATCAAATTTACGCCGGCCAGAGACAGCGCGCAAGCCAAAATTGAGGATCTTTTGAAGGCGCTGCATGTTTTTCTCTGAGCCGTTGCCGAACACCGTCAAACAGTATCGGACGTGCGAGATGACAAGGGCGTCGACTATGATAGGAAGAAGTGACGAAGGGATCTGATGACGCACGTGGGTCAGGCCGATGAGGATACCGTTACATTTTTTGACGAGGGCAGATACGTGTGAGTCCCACGAGAGGTTCTTGTCGAACAGTACGCCAAGGTACACCGTGGTACAGTACACCGTGGGGCTCTCACGCACTATGTCCTCGCGGAACCGAATAGTGGTCGGGGCCATGACGCGACAATTTTGACGGGAACCACAGACCATGAGTTCTGTTTTCCCGGTATTTACTTTCAAACCATGGGAATGGAACCAGGCATCGAGAGATGATAAAGCCTGTTCCATGGTAGCAATGAGCTGAGGGAGGGATCTTTTTTTGCCTGAGACCAGAAATTGGGTATCGTCAGCGTACTGCACCACGTGCGCCTGTGGTGCAAACAAATCTTTGGCGAAAATCTGGAATAGGAGCGGGCCAAGTGAGGATCCTTGGAAGACACCGATAGGATTGGGTAGGGATCGGGAAAGGTGACGGTTTCCACGCCCGTCAGCTGTACACACAGATTGAGTGTGGCCAGTGAGGTAAGAGGAAAACCAGGTAGGATCGATAGAATAGGTTTGCAGTTTGGAAAGGAGCTTTGCGTGGTCGCTCACGTCAAAGCATTTTGACAGATCAATGAGACAGAGGATAGTGATGTCCTGGCAGTCGGTGGCGGAAAGGATATTATCGGATACGGTAAGAAGCGCGGTTTCGGTAGAGTGATTTGAGCGAAAACCGTGCATAAAAAAGGCATTTCCATTTTTGCTTTTTACTTCTACATATATGGAACAAACAATGTTCTAAGGTCATTTTTCGCGTTCTAGACGAGAGAAAAAAAACAATAAACATGTGTTACAACGCCTAATAACCGTAATCTGCACTTTGACCTCGTGCCCTCGGATGACCTTGACCTGACCCAAGGTCATAAACAGCTTAGAAAGGTACTTATAAGTGTCAGACACACGAATAATACCGATTTATCGACAGCTTATGCGTTTAATATCGCAATTTTGCGCGACAATTCCATCCATCGAGACCTTTTGACACGGTCAAACATTTTGTACTTGACCTGACCTGTGACGTCATCGGTGACCCCGAAGTCAACAATATTATGTTTGCCTCGATAAATTTCCCAGGGTTATCGAATTCCGTTTCAATTTTTACATTCGGTCCAGTAGTTCCGGAGATCAGAGGGGAGCCAAAAAATAGCTCCCCCCAGTAAGTCGCGTTATGAAATATACCCCAGTAACTCGCGGGTTAAGGGGCATACCACAGTTATGGAAATACAAGCTGGGAAACATAACGTACATAAAACTGTCCGAAAACGATAGAAATGATGTACCTTACATACATGTTCAAAATCAGAAGTATGGTATCACTGATGTGCGAAGCAAGCATTTTTATAAAGATGGAATAAATTCCAGGACACCCAAGGCGGTTACGAGATGGGAAGAACTTGGCTATATTGATATGAAGTGGAAACAGATCTTTATAATTCCATATCAATCCACAAAATCCACCAAACTACAATTTCTTCAATATAGAATCCTTCATAGATATAGTCCAACCAGACGATATTTATATATACGAAATGTGACCAATAGTCCGCAATGCTTACACTGTAGAAGCGACGACACGTTATAACATTTCTGTTTACCAGTGTCCGATCATCAACATAATTGGGGGGAAAATATTCAGAAGTCTACGTGTTTCAACGCAGAATGCTTTAAAAGACGTGCTATTTGGGATGTGAATGCCATTATGATGAACGGAATGAACGGAATGCCATTAACTTAGTAATCCTCCTTGTTAAACAATATATAGTAAGTTGTAAATTATCGTATAACCAAGTCGAGCCGAATTATGAAGGGGCTAGGGCGTTAATTAAATATCACGTACAGGCAGAAAAACATACAGCAACTGTAAATAATGCACATGAGTCATTTGTTAATAAATGGCATGACCTGCTGGACAGAAATGATATGGTGAAAGTGTGAAATGTCCGTTAACTATTAACATCACAATACTACTGATTATATGTATCAACACGCAATGGTTGATGGTTGATGGACAATGGTTGATTCGAAATGGTGTCGCGTTTAGTATATTGTAGCAACGTGTGTACAATAGTCCAAGGCACAAGGTGTGTTTGTGTGTGTGTGTTGTGGTGTATGTGCATTGTGCATACGTGGTATGTGGTGTATGTGCTGGAAAATAAATATGAACTTGTCAAAAAAAATTAAAAAATGTGAATTGCGTTTGTAGTTTGCTTTAACATTCTGTTTTCTACTATTTTTCAAATATTTCTCATTTTGTTACCAACATGACGTCATCAAAACATGATTAGCTCCCAAACGTCATCACAAATTTCAATTAACAGCATACATATAATTGTTGTAAACTCAGCTACCCAAAATTTAAGCAAGATGCACCTTATGTGTACAAAGTTATTCAAGAAAAACCTCAGGAGGGCCTGTCAGCCCCCCCCCCCCCCCCCGTAGGGCGAGGGTTAAAATATAGGGATGATGTGAGCGTGCTGCCAGGTGTTAGGGTATTCATGTGAAGTAAAAAAATAACCCCAGCTGAGCTGGGGTCATTTTTGTATGTGCTACTTTTGGTCGGGGCCACTCAAAACACTTTTACCAACCCTGGCTACTGCCGACCCGGCCAGCACGGTCTGAACAGGTGGTGATCAGACCCATCCATTGTCGCGATTCTGCGTCAGTACCGGCTACTGCCGACCGGACTAGCACGGTCTGAACAGGTGGTGATCAGACCCATCCACTGTCGCGATACTGAGCCAGTACCGGTCCGATTCCAGCTACTGAAGTCCGCCGTACCAGTACCGATCGGACTGCCGCGTGTCACACCGCGAGCGGGGTCAGACTGCCGCGTGTCATACTGCCGCGTGTCAGACTGCCGCGTGTCAGACTGCCGCGTGTCAGACTGCCGCGTGTCGGACTGCCGCGTGTCAGACTGCCGTGTGTCAGACTGCCGCGTGTCAGACTGCCGTGTGTCAGACTGCCGCGTGTCATACTGCCGCGTGTCAGACTGCCGCGTTTCAGACTGTCGCGTGTCATACTGCCGCGTGTCAGACTGCCGCGTGTCAGACTGCCGCGTGTCAGACTGCCGCGTGTCATACTGCCGCGTGTCAGACTGCCGCGTGTCAGACTGCCGTGTGTCAGACTGCCGTGTGTCAGGCTGCCGCGTGTCAGACTGCCGCGTGTCAGACTGCCGCGTGTCAGACTGCCGTGTGTCAGGCTGCCGCGTGTCAGACTTCCGTGTGTCAGGCTGCCGCGTGTCAGACTGCCGCGTGTCAGACTGCCGCGTGTCAGACTGCCGCGTGTCAGACTGCCGCGTGTCAGACTGCCGCGTGTCACACCGCGAGCGGGGTCAAACTGCCGTGTGTCAGACTGCCGCGTGTCAGACTGCCGCGTGTCAGACTGCCGCGTGTCAGACTGCCGCGTGTCACACCGCGAGCGGGGTCAAACTGCCGTGTGTCAGACTGCCGTGTGTCAGACTGCCGCGTGTCAGACTGCCGCGTGTCAGACTGCCGTGTGTCAGACTGCCGTGTGTCAGGCTGCCGCGTGTCAGGCTGCCGCGTGTCAGACTGCCGTGTGTCAGGCTGCCGCGTGTCAGACTGCCGCGTGTCAGAATGCCGCGTGTCATACTGCCGTGTGTCAGACTGCCTCGTGTCAGGCTGCCGCGTGTCAGACTGCCGCGTGTCAGACTGCCGCGTGTCAGACTGCCGCGTGTCAGACTGCCGCGTGTCAGACTGCCGCGTGTCATACTGCCGTGTGTCAGACTGCCGCGTGTCAGACTGCCGCGCGTCAGACTGCCGCGTGTCAGACTGCCGCGTGTCAGACTGCCGCGTGTCAGACTGCCGCGTGTCACACCGCGAGCGGGGTCAGACTGCCGCGTGTCAGACTGCCGCGTGTCAGACTGCCGCGTGTCAGACTGCCGCGTGTCAGACTGCCGCGTGTCAGACTGCCGCGTGTCGGACTGCCGCGTGTCAGACTACCGCGTGTCAGACTGCCGCGTGTCAGACTGCCGCGTGTCAGACTGCCGTGTGTCAGACTGCCGCGTGTCAGACTGCCGCGTGTCATACTGCCGTGTGTCACACCGCGAGCGGGGTCAGACTGCCGCGTGTCAGACTGCCGTGTGCCAGACTGCCGTGTGTCAAACTGCCGCGTGTCAGACTGCCGTGTGTCAGACTGCCGTGTGTCAGACTGCCGCGTGTCAGACTGCCGTGTGTCAGACTGCCGCGTGTCATACTGCCGCGTGTCAGACTGCCGCGTGTCAGACTGCCGCGTGTCAGACTGCCGCGTGTTTACACCGCGAGCTGGTTCAGACCACAGTCAGTCAACACGCAGACGACGCGGTGTCAACTCCTGATACATAGGAAGTCCTTCAACTCGACGGGCATCGACGGAATCAGAGCCAGTATTCTCAAAAAGTTAGTTTTGGGAATGAAACATGTACTCCTGAATATCATATCATCAATAAGAGTCTGATCACGTGTGTCAGACTACCGTGTGTACCGTGTGTAAAAAGTTAGTTTTGGGAATGAAACATGTACTCCTGAATATCATATCATCAATAAGAGTCTGATCACGTGTGTCAGACTACCGTGTGTACCGTGTGTAAAAAGTTAGTTTTGGGAATGAAACATGTACTCCTGAATATCATATCATCAATAAGAGTCTGATCACGTGTGTCAGACTACCGTGTGTACCGTGTGTAAAAAGTTAGTTTTGGGAATGAAACATGTACTCCTGAATATAATATCATCAATAAGAGTCTGATCACGTGTGTCAGACTACCGTGTGTACCGTGTGTAAAAAGTTAGTTTTGGGAATGAAACATGTACTCCTGAATATCATATCATCAATAAGAGTCTGATCACGTGTGTCAGACTACCGTGTGTACCGTGTGTAAAAAGTTAGTTTTGGGAATGAAACATGTACTCCTGAATATCATATCATCAATAAGAGTCTGATCACGTGTGTCAGACTACCGTGTGTACCGTGTGTAAAAAGTTAGTTTTGGGAATGAAACATGTACTCCTGAATATCATATCATCAATAAGAGTCTGATCACGGGTGTCAGACTACCGTGTGTACCGTGTGTAAAAAGTTAGTTTTGGGAATGAAACATGTACTCCTGAATATCTTATCATCAATAAGAGTCTGATCACCAATAGCGTGCTAGAAACTGGAAACACGCAATGGTAACACCGAATCCCAAGACCATTGGAGTCCGGCAATACGCGCCTAATTTCCATCCTGCCTGGCGTGACAAGGGTCGATAAGCGGCTTCTGTCCAGCGTAGCGGGCACAGCACGGAAACGGCCCTCATTGTCGTATCTGAGGATGTATTGAGAGGAGCGATATATGTTGGGGAAAGAGGTGTTGCACTGTTGGTGCTGGGCCTCCAGATGTTTGACATTTCACTGCACCAGCGGCTTGGGACCTGCTCCTCGCGAGCTGCACGCGGTGGAGACAGAGTGGTTCGAAGAGCCTATCTCAGTGGCCACGCGCACCAGACACAGATCCCGGGCAAAGGCGGCGTTGTGTCTGTATTCTAGTGCAACATTGAGCACAATCAGCGCGGTCCAGGGCGGATTTCCAGCTTTGTTATACTTGGTGTTTTCAAACGGCATGCAGGCCTCTGCGTATCTGTCCAGTGTCCGTATTGTTCAGTTGGCGGATGATACGTAAAGCGTAATGGCGATGTTTCATATGTTATCGAATGCATTGAGTGGGCTCTTGAGAGCATGTAGGAATGGTTTTGTACAACAGCATGAACATAAATGCGGCGAAAACGCAGGTGGTGGTACCCTACTGTGATCGGCACCCGCTTGGGACCCTGATTTTCGGCATTAACTTTTGAATGCATCAACTGGCATGAGCGAATTTCTCGCAATTGACGTTTCAGGCCCTGCGCTAATTTGTATACTAAACTTTTGTTAGTGTTACACGAAAAGTTAGCACACTTTCCATTCACTGGTAATGATAAAGATACTGCCAGCTCGGATAGAGGCTAACGCCTGGTCGTTCTGTAGTCCCGACCTCGACTCCTCCCACCACCCGCAACCGACCGGTCACGGGTCGGACAGCGCCGGTTCAAGACAACCAGGGCGGAGCTAATCTCTGACGTCAGAGCATAGCTCCACCCTTTCACGATAGCCTCTACCCAGCGATTTAATTTCCTGAGAGATTAACATTACGAGTGAATGGCAATTGCACTAAATTTCTGTTTGATATTAACCGACCTTAATAATACAAAATGGCGCAGGGTCTGAAATATCCATTGCGAGAAATTCGTTCATGTCAGTTGGTTCCTTCACAAGTTATCGGCGAAAATTAGGGTGCCAAGCGATCTGCCGTTCACAGTAATAACATTATCTCTAGCAGCCTTGGATGAATCCTGTACCTGGGATTATTGCTTTCAAAAGCCAAAGAAAGAAAGACATGCTCATGAAGACATCGGAATCATTTTCAACGCAAAATGTATGGCTTTTATAGTGTTCAAATGCGATGCTTGAGTTGGATTAGGTCAAGGCTATGCATAGGAAGGTAGAACGGTCCGGCCGCTGAAAGTGGCAACACCTGACAGTAGCACCATCTCTGGATTTAATTTATAACTACCGGGCGGTGACGTCATAGTACCCCTAATTACCAGACGGCCTCCGCCGCATTGCCTTTACGGTTTATCTTTGGCCGATTGAGGGCGGTCGCAGCCACTATTATCGTTCGACTGTGCGTGTAAGGGAAACTCGCGCGGGCTTACCAATATGATGACTAATTTAGTATCCAGTAACCCAGATAGTCCTTCGAAACAATCCAGAACGCGTGGCATTTGGCGCCATCACCCGCATCCTATGCCGCAAGACACGACATCTGGCTCAATTATCGCAATGATACACAGGGTATACCGTAACCAACAGCATTTGCGTGCGCCGAGCATTTCAGCGGTATAAACAATGATATATGGTTGAGATGTTGGCATTGGAAATCATGAACCAGCCGTAGGCAGAACGAAATTAAACGAAATGATGGGACCCGCCGCTGCCGTCGCCGGTGTGACGCCCGAAATCCTTTCCCGTGACGTCACTAATTAAGGTATACGAGCGTTATTTTTTTGCACGACTCGTGGGTCCTGTGATTCAACAGGTCGTATTAAATCGTGGGCGCAAAACGACCGACGCACCTAGGGATAACTCGGTATAATGGATGGCTAATATTGCTAAATTTTGACTTTTACCAAACACAGATTTTATTATCTAACATGCTAGTAAAATGTCCAATTAGCCAAGCAAAATTAATTGTTATTACATTCGGAAACGGGTGGACTCAGCATAGGTGGCTGAACAAAGTGTTACGATCCGTGTTTCGGATGCGACATTTTGCTCTTGAAAATAGGTCGATATTAATGTCCTATAACTTGCCACAGAGATGTATTATCCGGGACATCTGCACTTCTAGTAAAAGGTTATGATTCTGGCAACGGTGTTTTATGCTTAAAATTAAGTTTTATGTTTACCCTAACATTTGACAACATGTTTATATCAAGCATGTATTTTAAGTGATAATGCTGATAACGTCTAGGCATAAAAGGACAGCAAAAAATGCACCACAGTGCACCAATAGTGACCCCTCCTAAGTTCTTCCTCAAGACATATCCTTTAGAATGGTATATTATTTGTTTGCTTTCACTTGCGAAGGGGAGCTCCAGGAAGCATTTATCTCGGAAATGTACCTTCATATTTGCCTCGAATGGCTTATGTGTAAACCAAGACATTTCGACAAGTCAAGAACACTCTCATCGCTCACTTTTTGTTCAAAATTGGTGTATGGGGACTGGGGTTATCGTGGGCTCCGAATTCAGCTGTATGACAATTAGCTTGATCTGACATACGGTTTCCAAGTTATAGCCTCAGGAATTTTTCGAAGCCACGCTTTTTAAGAGACCAAATTTATATATTTGAATGAACTAAAATAGTAACCAAATAAGTTTAATAGCTGACTTGGAATGATACGGACCTTTTGTTTCCAGCTTTTTCTACGTGACTTTTGGTGACATTGACCCCGATATCACGTGATTTTTTGTTCGTTGACCTGTGTTGTCCCCAGGTACACCTCCGATTCCAATTCTTCACTTTGTGTAATAGTTGTCCGTACATTACCAAGCAATTCCAAAAATAAAAATGCGCTTTCCTACCAGACATGTGCATGGATCCCAAAAATGGATCCCGGGATCCGATCCCATGGACCCTGGATCCGGGATCCTATGGGATCATAGATCACCCTTTCAATTTTGTGGAGAGATCCACTGAGATCATAGATCCAAGGTCGAATTTTGCCGAGAGATCCACCCAAATCCAATATTCATCTTTAAATGTTGCCGAGATATCCAGATCCCAAAAATACCCAGTGGGATCCAGTAGATTCGGCATGTGTTGATAAATGTCAGCTGTACAAAGTACAAACTAAACATTCAAATAAATATACAAGAAAAGGCAAAAGCTGAATTAATACCTACATTTTACCCTTTGACAGTAATGAATAGAGTATCGTCTTTGAACAAAGGTGAGGACAAATGATGGTAGGTACTATCAGAAGTTCCACCATCAAACATGATCAAGAACACTTTGCAGCTTCAACATGGCTCAAATGCAGCTTTGATTTTAAATTGTAACCAGGTGAGATACTAAGATAAATCTCTCAACAGCCGAACATTTCCGAGCTTCTTAAGCATAGCTTAGTTATAATTTTGATGACGATTCACGCTTGACTTTTGAACCTCAACCCCCACAATCAGCTATCTATTTTACATATCTTCGTCAGCGAACGTTCCTAAACATTTAGTTAAAAAACTACCATTTTGACATTTCCCACAAATACAATTTGACAAATTCCCATTTTTTAACGTAATTATTACGAACGATCGCTGATGAAGATATGTAAAACACATATCGAAATCTCTGAGTCCGAACACCTATACTCTTGTGGAAAAAGTCTAGAAAATAACGTAATTAAAACTATAACTCCGTCATTTTTTTTTAAAACGAGAACCAGCGTTTGGTGGCCCTGGGGAAGCGCTGAATGAGCGCAGCTTTTTCTTTTCGGATGAAATGCTATTACTGATATAGCAAATCATTATAATGTTGGTTGTGAATAATTTTATTGTAGTTATTCAATTTTACCAGTTCTTCATTGGTATTACTGAATGACAACATTGTTATCTACAATCCAGGCTAATAATTTATAAGCCTTGACCTGGTTATGCAGCTGCAGTTAAGAGTTGCAATGTAACGCATGCGATAGATGTGAAAGTATTTTGACCTAATTCCAGGCGGTAGTGAAAAAAAACACCTCAATAGCTTCGAAAATGTGCAATTTATTATGTTTTGCTGGATCCAACGCTGAGCAAAATAATGAAAACTGTGATGGTATTTGCTTCTCCGTCATAGGTACTTGTTACATCTGCCACTGCACAGAAATGCTCGAACTTGCGATGACAATACCCTATTCATTATACTTTGTCAACACCAAAATGCGTATTCGTCACTATCTTCGAACGCATTTGTAGAATATATCATGAGCACCATGGGCAGAATAATGCTTCCCTTCCAATTAATCACTCTTAGTGAGGCCTCGGATTGTCAGATACCCTTTTTATACTAAGTATAGGATGCACGAAGCAGTTTCCTATCGAATGATGTTTCATTTTTCGAAATCCGTTCACAATTGGACCTGACATCACATTTTTCCAGACAAAGTAATTATGGCCACCCGTGATACCGAGCTATACTAATGTGCGACGGGGGGCCGTCGCACATAGATTCAATTGAGGTTCAGATATGGTCATAACCTCCAAGTCACATCTCTAAATTCCTTCCAGGCCATTTTTTTCTGACGTAGAACAGATTGGAGCATCTGTAATCACCTCTGAAATCCTTGTAACCCATCCGAGACCCGCTCTGCGCAGTCGACAAGCTGAGCCATTTTGCAGCTCGCTTGGTGGCTCCGTGTCACAACGAAATCACGCCTGTTTGATTCAAGAACTCAGTGTGATTGCTGCGACAAAACCGTAATACAATGTTATCAGTACAATCTATGGATCGTTTCAAAACTATTGATATCTAGAAAATCGGTCCAGCCTATCGCTGAAGCCTACTTCTAGAACAATTAATGAGCATCTACAGAATTTCCTATATTTTTTGCTGACCTAAAGTTTCCAAAGTCCTACACAAAAATGCACAGCTAGCTCCCCAAAACTGTATAGCTTAAAACGCATTACAATCCATCCTTAGCAAGCTCGCTAAATAATTAGCTCGGGATCAGTGGGAGAACATTAGTTATGGCGGTTTTAGTGTGGCCATGTCGGTCCGCGCTGCGGCGGGTCGCAGCGCAGGGGTCCGTTTCCGGGCAGCCAGCGCCGTCAGCGCGGCACCGGCTGGCGCCAGCCGGTCCGAGGAAAACACTCCAAACAGGTGGAGACGCGACGCTCAAGATTACTTTACTATAAGGTTTACCCACGAGGGAGAAACGACTCCCGGAGGCTCACCCTCCCCCCTCCCCCCCCCCCCCCCCCCCCCCTCCGGAAGGGCCGCAGCGCAGCGAGCGAATGCGAGCGGAGCATTTTAAACGTGGGTCCCTGCGACCGTATTGCTCTAAAAGTTAGGTCAGATTCGATTATATTATTACAATATTGTTCCCCGACACACCCTGGTCCATGGGGATCGTCAAATCGCTGTCTTTTGTGTTAACGCACCGCAGTTTCCTACTTGCTTTTTCGGGTTATTCACTGATTGCAATATTACATTCCAATATACGCCTCCCGGGGCGACGTCAGAGCATTTGGCATCAATATTTTGTAATATGGAAGCGAATAAGCAAATGCGTTTATGGCGCGGTGATTCTCGTCATTTATGCGACCATGACCTATGTAAACATGAGTGTTTTGACTGTGGAAGCCTCTGCTGCGCCCAGTATCACCCGGCACAGTGAGGTGCGGCTTCGACGCGTAAGGTACTGCAGCGAGACGATCCAGTCGGGATGGATCCTTTCGTAATGGAGGTGCGTCTGAACAAGAGAGACTTTTTGGACACTTGTCAGGGGTGGTAAAAGTGTTTTGAGTGGCCCCGACCAATAGTTGCACATACGAAAATGACCCTAGCTCAGCTGTTTGTTTTCTTCTTTTACTTCACATGAATACCCTAACACCTGGCTGCACGCTCACATCATCCCTATATTTAAACCCGCGCCGTGCCGGGGGGGGGGGGGGGGGGGGGGGGGGGGGGGGGGTTTAGACACCTCCCTCAGGCTTTTCGCGGATAGCGAGAAAACGGCGGCACGCAGCGCCGCAGTTTTTGGCACAGCTGTTTGGGCATCAATTGTCCACATTATGTGAAAAAATACATCGGGCCATCTCAGGTCAGGTCACCAGACCAGGTCACGTGACCCCACCTCCAAAATAACTTGTGGTCGTACCACAGTCACAGTTTGTGGATGATCGTTTTTACACTTACAGGATTTCATAAGGTCACATACATCTACAAATATTTTGTCTTGGATTTTGTATATCAGCGACCTAAGGTCGGGTCAATTTCGTGACCTCCCATTATAAGTCAATGGGGAAATATTCAAATACTTCCTATTCCAAAGATACGCAAGATAGCAGTCTAATTCCTTCTGGATCATGTTATTATAGGCCATTCTTGAAGACCTAGATGCCATTTTTGTTCAGTGACCCCTACAAGGTCAGCTGAGGTCATCCAAGGACACCAAGTTTTATGGCAATACCTCTTGACATAATGACGATAGAGAAGTGAAACCGAAACCCATGTGTTTTTCACGTCACGGCACGTCTTTCCATATGCAACATGACCTACTTGGATCACCACTTGACCTTGCCCTAAGGTCAAATTTTTAAGTTGACCTAACATGGTCAACAATTAATATGAATCAAAGCGCCTTGACCAGACAAACATGATGGTGTCAAAATTATTGCCTTGTCTTTATTAAGTAAAAAGTTATTACTGTTTTGTATAAAAATAGCCTTTTGACATTTGATGAGCTCTGGAGCCTAAACTATTGACCTGAACTAAAATATAAGGACTCTTTAACGATTGCGTTTTTGAGCTTTCCATTGCTTTTTACCGTTTCTTCCTAGCGATCATAGCTCCTGTGATATCTGGGAGTTTCTGGAGCTAAGTCCTAAAACTAGAAAATCTGGCATTTGATGACCTCTGGTAACCTCAATATTGACTTGAGGGAAAACACAAATATCCGAAGTACCTTCGAATGTAATTGTCGAGAGTTTTCGAACGCCATTTTCCGCGTCTTTCGAGCCCTTTTAGTTTTGTAATTAGAGTGGGTCTACCACCTCCCCCCCGGCACGGCGAAAGTGGCGCCGAGCACCGGCACAATGTGATTGTTGTCACATTGTTATCACAATCACATTGTTATCACAATCACATTGTTATCACAATGTGATTGTTGATGGAACACTCAGACTTATTCCTGATGACTCCCCAATCATGGATACTCGTCCCTTTGCATTGCCAGACTTCACAGAGATAGCTCAAAACTGTCAGTCTCTCTTGCCATCACAGTCATTGAAGCTACTACAAAATGGTTTGTCAATATTGCATATAAATGCCAGGTCCCTTCATCAAAGCTACCAAGAGATAGTCACTCTAACAACTAGTAACGCTCATGCTGCACACTTCATTATAATATCTGAAACATGGCTTGATCCCAATCTTCTGTCTGGGTACCAACTGCCTGGCTATGAGATGATACACTCTATGCCTGAAAGCTGTAGCTTCATTGGTAAAGGATGTGCTATATACATCAGGAAAGACATGTCCCCTTTTTGCAAAAAACTTGACAGTCTTTGTATTGAAAAGAATGAGTTTCAGTGCATTCTTGTCCAGGTTGCCTATCCAGGCAAGCCAGTATTTCTTGTTAGTGTCACCTACAGATCACCTTCATATCCGCTGGCTCTGTTTTTGCCATATTTAGAAATGACACTGAGCAGTATTAATAGCCTACAAAGAGTGTGTTTCTGGGGAGGTGATTGGAACTTAAACCTATTCCAATACAACAGTAGGGCTGATGTTAAAACTTTTCTAGACTGCCTTAATTCTTTCTGTTTTTTCCCCACCATAACTATTCCAACCCGTATATCAACAACCCCACCCTTCAGTGAAACGCTTATAGATAATATATTTAAAAATTCACTTCGCTCAATCTTGCACAGCTGCACTATCTGTTGTGGCATAGCAGATCACCAGGCTGTGCTCTGCTCTACCAGCATTCTCAGTCCTGACCCTCGTACTGAGCGGGTGCCTGCAGTGAAAAAAAATTAACTTCACTAGACTAGATGAATTAAAGGAGAACATTGTTGGCAAATTTGCTACATTTCATATGCTTAGTGACCCTGAGCATGCTTGTGATTTTTTGATTTCTACTATTCAGCAAGAGGCTGACAACCTCTCATCAACCACAACACACAGGAAAACCACACCCATCCAGCCCTGGGTAACCTTTGCCATCCTCCGTAGCATGAACACGCGTAATAAACTGCTGAAAGAGTTTTTACGGAACCGTAGTGTCGAGAATGAGGCAAAATTTAAAAGATATAGAAATGTTCTGAGGCTCACTTTGCGTCAAGCAAAGAAATGTTATTTTCAGAATCAATTTAACAAAAATAAGAATAACCCAAGGCTCCTCTGGGAAAACTTGCTCCAAGCTATCCAAAAACAGAAAGCAAAGCCTAAACCTGCATCAAGATTTGAAATTGATGGTGAGTTTGTTACAGATGAACAGCTTATTGCAGAGTCTTTTAACACATATTATAGCAATGTTGCACCTAACCTTGATACTGCTCTGGGGCCTAGTAGCTCTGATCCATTATCCTACATGCAAGGTGTTGAGGTGCCCGAGACGATGACATTTTCTCCAGTCACAGAGCATGACGTCTTTACTATTGCTATGAGCCTTAATGAGACAGGGGCAGGATTTGATGGAATCAGCGCCAAGTTGCTTAAACAACTTTTGCCAGCTATTCTCTCACATCTAACCCATACTATTAACCTTTGCATTATTCACAATACATTCCCATCAATGTTGAAGGAGGCAGTGATTACACCAGTCTTCAAAGGGGGTCCAAGGACCCTGTTTTCCAGCTATAGGCCAATTTCGGTGTTGCCAGTTATTTCAAAGATCCTAGAAACCTTAATGTACAAACAGCTTGTATCATTCATATCTGATCATAACATTCTTTTTGACTTGCAGTTTGGTTTTAGAGCTAAACACTCTACATATATGCCGATCTCCATCCTGCATGATTTTATCACAGATAACTTAACTTGTAATCAGAAAACGGCTGGCATCTTTCTAGATTTGGCTCGTGCCTTTGACACGGTCAACATAAACATATTGTTGCAAAAGCTTAACATGTATGGCATTTCTGATAATGCTATTCTTTTTCTAACTTCCTACCTTACTAACCGAAAGCATAGGGTCAAGTTTGATGGCATCGTCTCGGGCGCCAAGGACATCACGTGCGGGGTTCCTCAGGGATCTGTGATTGGGCCACTCCTGTTTCTGATTTATATAAATGATCTTTATAAAGTTTGCCCAGTTGCAAAATGTCTACTTTTGGCTGATGATACAGCAATATTGTATTCGGCACCATCCATGACTGACCTTCAAAATATAATATTACAATCATTTCCGAAGATTGTTTCATGGTTGCACGCAAATAGGCTCTCCTTATCAGTACATAAAACATTTTACCAGGTTTATACCAACAGTGCTGGAGTTCATGATCTGAAAATTCCATTGGGTATTTCAGAGTTGATTCGTGCTCACACAGTGAAATATTTACTCATAGATGAAAATATGAAGTTTAAGTCCCATGTTAATAAGTTATCTGGGATCATTAGTAGACATGTAGGTGTTATAGGCAGATCTAGATATCTTTTGAATAAAAATCTCCTAGTGATGTTGTATAATGCCCTGATTCTACCCTACCTGACGTACTGTGTATGCGTATGGGGATCTAACTATGACGTCACGCTACATCCGATCATTGTTGCACAGAAGCGCGCGGTTCGTTCAATTGCGGGTGTGCCTGCTAGATTTCACACGTCGGGGCTATTTCGGGACCTAAATCTTCTGAAATTTACTGATCTTGTGCAGTACCAGATCCTAAATATCTTGCATGGTTTCTTGAGGGGGACACTACCATGTGTCATTGCTAAGAAGTTTACATTACACGTACCAACTCGATCTACTAGAATATCTCAGCACTTTTCTGAACGAAATGTATCTGCGACTGGACTAGTTGTCCCCAATTATAGAATGTATAACTATCGTCAGTTTTCACTATTCTGCAGAGCTCCCTTAATTTGGAATATAATTGTTGCCCAACCAATACCAGATATCAGAGATGTTCCGTTTGGCAAATCATTCTTCAAGAAAGTCATTAAGAAACTTTTTATTGATTCCTATTAGTTTTGTATCAGGTTAAGTCCTACCTACCAAGTTGTCCACCAAGTTCATCCATTATTTATGTATATATTCAGGGATTGCAGGGCGGGGCCTCAGGAATCACTGTAGCCCTATACCCTGCCCTGCGACGCCCAATGAAAGCTGAAATTGAGGAGGTGTTAGTAGCAATAAGGATATGATGTTTGCACCATAATTTCAGTTTTAGTTTTTCTTTGCTAATTGCATTGTAATATATTTCAATGGCCATTCAAACACACTGTCCGTCCTGACTTTACCCACCCTGTTGCCTGACCAGGACTCTTCAACCTTCGTTCCCAGCTCTGAGCCGCCAACGTGTCCGGCCGGCCAGAAAGATGGCCAAATCTGGAAATCTGCCCAGCGATGTGGTACTGGGAGCTGCCGTCTGCTGGCTGTCGGCCGGTTGTTCTAGTGACCGGTGGACGGTGGCAGCCGAGACTGGCAGGCGACTGACGTGTCAGACGTGTCAGCTGCAGATGGAGGTTAACGACAAGCCGCGGATGAAGCTGAGTCAGGGGGTGGAGAAGGTCAGCATACCGGGACGGTCTACCTGCTACCGTCTCTACAAGGACGGCTCGGCGCTGATTGACCTGATGACCCGGTACAGGGAGCCGGCGCCGGACGCTACGGGGACGCAGAAGACCCTCTGTCGCCACCCCTTCCAGGTGAAGATGTGAAATGAGTATGCACTGATGGCGACGAACGCGCCCCGGTACCGGATGGCGGTCGGGAAGGAGATCCGGCTGTTGGAGTTCGGCCTGAGACGCTCCCAAGGACTCGGCGGAGGCCTGTCCGCCTTCCGCCTACATGGTTGGAGCGTTGGTTGGAGCGAGTAACGTGCTGGCTGGTGAACGGTACGCACGCACTCCCCGTTGTTCCCGTGTTCTCCGAGCTGGAGCGCCGCCTGACGGCGCCACCTGCGCCACCTATGCTGCCACCTATACCGCCGTCCTTATTTCATATCTTTTTTGTATTATTTTGTTATATGTGACATTGTTTTCATCATGTTTTGTTAACCTTGATGGTGCTACCTTAACCTCTTCCTAACATTAACAACTAACACTTCTCACCCTCTAACAAAACTAACTGTCTCATCCTTTATACCCCTCCCATATGGTAGCGCCATCTATATATCTATATACCTATTTGTATTACGTTTATATTACAATTGTTTGCTACAATGCCAATTTTTTCAACGAAATATACCGCCGGTGGAATCCGGTCTACAACCAACCAACCACCCCCCCCCCCCCCCGGCACGGCGAAAGTGGCGCCGAGCACCGGCACGGCGCGGGTTAAAACCAAACAAAGACCTATAGCTAATTATTGGGCGACATTCGCTTTTGCACACCTTTATATAGGTAAATTGAATATTTTATACTAATTCTACATGTCTAATTTCATCAGAACTGCATTCAAAACAGGGACATTCTCAGTACTTTCCTAACAATAATAATTTGTATCACCCGTCAATCGCCTCCGCCGACCGCCCGCAACGACTCCGCCATTACAACTGAAATGCAAACAACGTGGGCGCAGAAATGCTTCAGATTCCAAGTTTGCCATATGACGTCATATGTATCTGGTCGACCACTAAACCCTATCACGCTCTCACTAAACCTGCGTTCCTGGCGGAGCGCAGGACTTGTATTTGAGACTGAAAGTCGGTCGCGCAGCGGCCGCCAATGCCGTGACCTTGCTGGATACATATCTGACGCATTTCACACAAAAACACGTTGCTTACATTTCATTTTTAATTTGGGGAGAGCAACTCGGCGCAGTGGTAAGATACTTAAATCTGTGCGGGGGACCGGGTTTCAATCCCTCGGCGGGCCTCTAAAAAGTCTTCCCGGCTCCCCATACCCCTCGGAACAGGGTGATAGTTCCAATTGGCACCTTGGTCCCAAGAGGATACGGTGCTTGGTCCACAAACCAAACCAAACCAACCTTTTAATATTAGCGAAAGAGCAAGATAAGAGCTCCTTCGCCGTCAAAATAGGAGTGACTTAGGTGCAACATGTTATTTATATAAGTTAGAGAGTTTGAATCAGTCTTTCTTTCAGGGCATGTTGTTTGTAATTCGGCCCAGTATAATTATCTATATAGTCTTTTAAAAATTGCGAGTTATTATTGATTTGTATAGGGGTAAGGGATTCTCCGTCCAGATGACGTCACCATTCCTAAGTCGGATTCGAATCCCCGGATGACTCTACCTTCGTATAGTCTTCCACCATGCACCATAAACGACGCAATTGCACAGGATGCACGGTTTAACTGAATGTGAATGTTCAATGCTGAACTAACCGGATGTTCTACTATTTATAGTAGAACTCTCAAAGTACTAGAACAATGAAATCGACTGTCCTGACAGTCGATCTCAGACTCGCTCCATTGAAAATTACAACAAGCACCCCGACCCCCACGCCCGGGAGAACAATTGTCTAACTAGATAACTGGTATATATTTTTCGTCGGCAATATGGTGAAACTAAATTATTGAGAATCAAGAGCTGAAACAACTAATAATTTAAAAGAAAGTAAATGTACATACATGCTGACGTGATGAATATGATGATTAAGTGGATATTACATCTGAAGTGGTTTTGACGATCAGTATTTTTAAGGACATGATCGCTTAGTAAATTTCCCAGGAATGACATAGCCATAGGCAATTATTTTTACTGGCATTTTGACCCCCGAGTACTGCATGGGAAGGAGCATTTTGTCCCCGACCTTACCCATAAGGACAGAACACTTCACCACCCTGTACTCTGTAGTGAAAGGTGGGATGCTGTAAAAGCAAATGAAAACAGAGCAAAACAGGCTGTAGAGTTAGGAGTTAGCCTAACAATGGTGGAAAGTGATGTTTGCGTTATCAGATGATTGTGTGAAAGAGCTGAGAGAGAGTCTGTCGGATTTGTTCAAGACCATTCAGCTGAAATGGGCCAAGTGTGGGCGCCGCAAGGGCCCATTGCTCGCCAAATATGGCAGTCTATTCGAAGGTGATATCGTCGCGACGGTTGAGAGTGGGGGAAACGGTGCCGGGACGGTGCCGGTGCCGGTGCCGGAGACGTGCCGGTGCCAGAGACGGTGTCGGAGACGGTGGGAGATCGTCGCGGAGCTCTGGCGGACGTCCTTTGACTCCGTACGCCAAGCAAAGCATCAGAAGTAATCGGCGGTCTTCTTGTGAGCTATCCAGGAGCCACGACACTGGTAAGATGGTACATGCTGCACCCAAAAATCACGAGCAGAGGGGCAAGCTGATCTCCACCACATGCTGAGAGAGGTCATAGCGTCGCCCGACAAGGGCCAACGAAAAATACGTCGCGCCATCATGGAGGTCGCTGGGCGCCCGAGGCCCGAGTGTACTACTCCAGATCACGCACTGGCAATGCGTGTGGCCAGTGACCTGACGGTGCACGGCTACGTCATAAGGAAAACAGCACGCGACCCTGCCCAAATCCAACGTATTCCCGTCTCATCACAAAGTCCGTGACACGAAGCAGAAATGCTATCCTCCTGCCTCCGAAACAAGTTTTACCGAAAACCAGCGCAGCCGTCACCTCGCAGGCGCTGCTCGACCACACAACTGAGCGTCTAGCGGAAGCCCACGACTTCTTGAAGTCGCTGGATGCATCAGCTGCACAGCCGGAACCCAGTTCTCCCATTATCCGCGGCGTTTTGGAGGTGAAGTGGGGATTTGACGGTGCCACCTCCCAGTCCGTGTACAAACAGGCGATTACCGAGGAGCATCAGAGGAGATCTGAAGAAAGCCTGCTTTGCACGACACTGGTACCGCTGCGGCTCCGCGTGAATCAGTCAGTCTTGTGGATAACAATGGCGCCCGTCATCAACCAGGATGTGCAGGCCTCTGTGCATGCTATAACGCCTGCGAGACAGCGGACATCTCCAGAGAAAGAACGGCGACGGATTGAAGCCGAAATCAGCCAATCGCGGGACACGATCATGATGACACCAGGCGGCACAAGAGTCCAAATTAAACACCAGCTCCACCTGACCATGATCGACGGCAAAGTCGTCGGCGCCCTGGCCGAGACAGGGAGTGCCACTTGCAACATATGTGGGACAACCGAGTCTCATGAACAACCTCAGCGGCGTGAGATGTCGACCAGTCCGGTCCGAAATATATCAGTTCGGACTATCGTATCATCATATCATATCTATATATTCGGAGCACATCCATACAATGGGTTTCAGTTTTCTACGTCAAATAACATAGATGTGCAAACATATCGCCCATGCATTAAATGATGCTCATCAACCCTTAAGATACACACAATGCAAATTTAAAGAACATCATTGAGGACACTTTTTAAAAATAGCCAAAGTGGGTGAAGCCCTCACATACCATATGGACATTATGGACAACCATGCACGCATGGATCAGGTTTTTCGTGTGCGTCGTGCATATCGCCAACAACTACCCATCAGAGTGTGCGTGCCGAATCCTCCCACCGCAAGGAAGTTCTCAAACAACGCCAACAAGTAATAAAAGAGCGCTTCCGGGAGCAGATGGGCCTGGTGGTGGACCAGCCTAAGTCAGGAGGGAGAGGGACATCCAACGACGGGAACACTGCAAGGGCGCACTTTCCGCCGACGTGGACAAGCTGAGTGAAGTGACGGGAGGTGGACGGTCAGAAGCTCCACAGGTTTGCCGTCATTCTGTCGGCCCTGGTGTCCTCCTTGGCCATTGACACCGACAAGTATCACCAGTATGCCACGGAGACAGCACATCTGTTCGTTTACCTGTATCCTTGGTACTATATGCCAGCGACCGTCACAAAATCCTGATCACGGTCAGACATCATTGCGTCTCTGGAGCTGCCGATGGGTGCGTACAGCGAACAGGCCCAATAAGTCAGGAATAAGCACAACCGACAGAACCAGCTCCGCCACGCCAGAAAGACCTCGCGGCTGCAGACCATCACCGAATCAATTCCACTACCTGCTCAAGCGACCCGGTCATCAGCGAGATCATCGAGCGCGACATCAACAGGTCGAGACGTCAGCCGGCAACTGCGAGCGACATCGCAGCAGGTGGACATTAGTCCGATCCTCAAGGACTTCGAGAGGGAGGAGAGCTGGGGAGGACGAGGATGATGAAGACGACGTCACTGAGAAAAAGGTGCGAGCTGTTGTAGGCAATGCACTATGTCTTAGACTGCACGAGGTGGTATGCTGATTTCCTGTGCCAAGCGTCTAATGACATTGTGAGTATTTGTTGAGTGGAATGCGCATTGCAATGGCTATTAGCTGTATCTTACCTAAAATCACGCTAATGCCATCGCTCTGTATATTTTGTGCAGTGTGCAGTGAATATCCGGTGAGAAGCAATGCAATAGACTCATATACTGTGCTAACATCCTTTCCACATCCAGCGAGAAGCCGGCGAAATGTTTGGGCCTGCCAATTGACGCCTAAGCGTGGTACAGACCTCAGCCTATAATGAATGGTATACCATTACCAATAAAACTAAATTGAGCTGAAATCAGGTTGAAAGGAATAAAATGGTGTATAATGAACACTAAATTCAAAATCAGCGCTTCAAGTTGCATCTAGCCGTCTCACGTTATCAATGGTCATTGGGAAGCCCATTTAACAACATTTGAAGGTCATTGATGAACCTGGGATGACCTCTGGCTGGGGTCATGACCAGTGGTGTAGGATCCTATTCAGTTGGGAGGGGGGGGGGGGGGGCTGACCCCCCCCCCCCTCCCCAACTTGGTCTAGGGAGTGGGATAAATTTGGGGAAAATTTTATTTTGTTGATTTTGATGGTACATTAAGCTATTTTATCTCAAGCTCAGCCCCCACACCCCCCCCCCCCCCCAAATGGAGAAGCTACCCCCTGGTCATGACCATAATTAAGCATGGCTATGTGTTTGATTTGATCCCAAACAAGGACAAAAAGTGCAAAAAGATATGGCTGCCGCCATAAATGAACATTGCGTTCAAATTACTGCATTTGATGCGACGTCACAGACCGCTAAATGTTGTCAATTTGTCTTCTTCTTCTAAATTACAGGTGTTGCAATAGCATATCAGCTTTCATTTCAGCCCAAAGGCACGCATACATCTTCATTCATTATGGATCTAGAGGTTTTGGCCACATCTGAACCTTAATTGAACCTATGTGCGTCGCCGCGTGCGCGTACGTGACCATTCGTTTAACCCGCGCACTGCATGGGGATTTTAGAGCGCTCCTCCCAGTATGCCATAAGGTTGATTTCCGCCCCCCCCCCCCCCACTCAGGTTTTTCGCAGATAGCAAAGACATGGTGGCGCGCAGCGCCGCCGAGTTTTGGCACACCTGTTGGAACATCAATTGCGCACACTTTGAAAAAAACAATTGGACCTCGTGTCATCTCAGGTCAGGTCAGGTCACCAGACCAGGTCATGTGAACCAACTCCAAAAAAAAGATTGGAGTTGTGCCAAGGCCAGAGATTCTCGCCGATCAGTTTGAAACTTGAAGAATGTCATGAGGGAATAAGAACTTACAATTCGTTTATCTCGGAATTTTAATATCGGTGACATAAGGTCAGGTCAATTCGTGACATCCACATATGGGGAAATATTACATACTTCCTATTTCAAGAAAATGCATGATATTAGTCCAATTACTTCTGGATCATATTATTATGGGATATTCTTGATTATGCAAGTGTAAGTTTTGTCAGTGACCCCTATTGGGTCAATAGAGGTCATCCGAGGCCGCCATCACTTCTTTGTCAATAACTCGCGACATAATGAAGATAGAGATGTAAAACCGACAGCAATGTGTTTGTCTCGTCGAGACACACTTTGTTATATATATGTTATATAATATATGTTATATATATAATATATATATATATATGTTATATATATATATATATATATATATATATATATATATATATATATATATATATATATATATATATATATATATATATATATATATATATTATATTATATATATATATATATATATATATATATATATATATATATATATATATATATATATATATATATATATATATATATATATATATATATATATATATATATATATATATATATATCTATATATCTTTATATCTATATATCTATATATCTATCTATATCTATCTATCT